>JARPMJ010001240.1:70000-127500 GCA_033366665.1 Phoxinus dragarum | reverse complement strand
TACGGTGTGGAGTTATCGTGACGTTACGGTGTGGAGTTATCGTGACGTTACGGTGTGGAGTTATCGTGACGTTACGGTGTGGAGTTATCGTGACGTTACGGTGTGGAGTTATCGTGACGTTACGGTGTGGAGTTATCGTGACGTTACGGTGTGGAGTTATCGTGACGTTACGGTGTGGAGTTATCGTGACGTTACGGTGTGGAGTTATCGTGACGTTACGGTGTGGAGTTAGCGTGACGTTACGGTGTGGAGTTAGCGTGACGTTACGGTGTGGAGTTAGCGTGACGTTACGGTGTGGAGTTATCGTGACGTTACGGTGTGGAGTTATCGTGACGTTACGGTGTGGAGTTATCGTGACGTTACGGTGTGGAGTTATCGTGACGTTACGGTGTGGAGTTATCGTGACGTTACGGTGTGGAGTTATCGTGACGTTACGGTGTGGAGTTATCGTGACGTTACGGTGTGGAGTTATCGTGACGTTACGGTGTGGAGTTATCGTGACGTTACGGTGTGGAGTTATCGTGACGTTACGGTGTGGAGTTATCGTGACGTTACGGTGTGGAGTTATCGTGACGTTACGGTGTGGAGTTATCGTGACGTTACGGTGTGGAGTTATCGTGACGTTACGGTGTGGAGTTATCGTGACGTTACGGTGTGGAGTTATCGTGACGTTGCGGTGTGGAGTTATCGTGACGTTACGGTGTGGAGTTATGGTGACGCGCTGGTGTGAGCGGGCCGTGCCCTGTGGCCGTGAAGCTGCAGTTTTAAAACAAGTTCACAGCACAACATTAATAACGATAATAACGGCAGACGAACAATATCGTTGGAATCACAGAAGACATTTTCCGGCTGATGAACGATGAATCCTGCTTTACAGAGCACGATCATTTAAAGCGACAGATGTCAAAACTGAGAACAGAACGATATTGTGCACTAGTGTGAACACTACCGTATTCTCCGGACTATAAGTCGCATTTATTTCAACATTTATTTCACAAAATCCCAGACCAAGAACAGAGATTTAATCTGGAAAGGCGAGTTACTCAGCTCCACAACAGAACACAGAACAACAGCTGAAGGTGTCCGGCGTGTTAGCGTAGCACAGGGTTTCCGGCGGCACTTTGGAAGTGAGCAACACACGCTGCCGCCTTAACTACGGCGTCAGAAACATGTATATGAGCGATATCCGCCGTTACTCTGTCCTGTGTAGAGCTCAGATTCTCCCGAGCCGATATTTCCCGCCGCTATACTCGAGCCGTGATCTAGAGACGTGCGGCGCGGGACTAGATGTGATGGCGAGTGCGAGCGCGGGCGGTAATGCACTTACTCTGTGTGTGTGTGTGTGTGTATTAATTTTTATATATAAAAGTCGCACCTGACTATAAGTCGCAGGACCAGCAAAACTATGAAAAAAAAGTGTCACTTACAGTCCGGAAAATACGGTAATATTATAGTTATCATTCCTGGTGTGAACGGCCTTTAAAGGGGTCATGACATGAGAAACCAAATTTGCCTGGATCTTTTGGTATATAAGAGGTCTTTGTACCATTAAAACGTCCTGCAAGTTTCATAGCTTAAGACGTCCTCCCCATTATAAACGAATCATTTATTTAATCAAGCTCTAAATACAGCTCGTTCTGGATCCATGGTAAGAAGTGACGTCACGGTACGAAGTGACGTACCAGCGTTTGCATATGACCGCCTCCGGCACAAGACAGCTACGCTTAAAGCGCAAGACAACTACGCTCATTTCGTATCATTGTCGCGCCCGCGCGCCGCGCGCCTCACAAGTGTTCAGTCGCCGGACAGCGAGTGGATCTGTGTACAGGGAAAATTACGATGCCGCAGATGTGCTGTTCCTGGCTGTGGACAAACAACATCTTTGAATACGCTGCGAAAGATCCAGTCGTCAGGGAAAATGGATGCACTTAATTTTTTGCGGACGTCTCAGTCACGGCAGTGTTAGTTTAAGCGTTTGTTCTATACATTTGAAGGATGACTGTTTTGAGCTTTGCCAGAAAACTGTTGCTCAAAGATAAGTCCGTGCCGTCTATTCTGGGCTCAGCATCGACGACGCAAACTGTAAGTAATGTATTTAAAACTTTAAACTACTTTTTAAATACGCTGAAAGATCCAGTCGTCAGGGAAAAATGGATGCACTTTATTTTTTGCGGACGTCCCAGTCACGGCAGTGTTCTATACATTTAAGGATGACTGTTTTGAGGAAAAAATCCCAATATGATGCTTGGCTTTGCCAGAAAACTGTTGCTCAAAGATAAGTCCGTGCCGAGTCTGGGCTCAATAACGACGACGCAAACTTACTTTTTACCATGGCTAATATAAACACATTTGTATAAGAGAATCTTGAAAATATGTTGCCTTTCTAGTAGGCCTACATGTGATAGAAAATTAAAAATGTTGCCTTTATCAATGCTGCATCTTCAAAGATGGCCTGTCTGTGCATTTTTGTCCGTGGTACACCCTATCATTTCATTGGAATTAGTTAAATAATGTTAAACTGTTAGCAAATTAAGCTATAGGATAATTATGCAACAATAATCCGTTTTCAAGTGTCTCGGGTTAATTTTTTTTTATTAATTCAAAATAGTTTCACTTTCCATGTGGACATGGGCTGATCCAGTCTTCGTTGTTGTGGTGATGGTTCATTTTCCTCTGATTCCGGCTCAAACAAATAAGGTTTTATCATTGCAAGAGCCATCGCTTCGCTTGCATCACCCGCTATTAAACAGTTGCGCCGAATCCGCACAGGTTCTGGCTGGGGGCGTTAATAATTGATGCATAGTCACTGACGTTAGCCAATCATAACAGTGGGCGTTAACACTGAACTCTTAAAGGGGAAACACCCCCAAAACAGACTGTTTGAATCAGAGGATGAGAAACAGGGTGGGAAAAGGTCATAAATCACTATATTTTAAAAGTTTTTTGTAAAAAAAACTATAGTAATACTATAATTGCACCTAAGGGAACATAATAATAAAATAAAATATAGCTGCAAGCAGCAATCACCGGGGCCAAGCGCAAGCAAGACGACAAGACATGCCAAAGTGGCTGGGAGTGTGAGACCCACTGCAGCAAGGAGCAATTGAAGACATTTAAAGATGAATTTTGGCACAATGGTTGATACATTAAATAAAAATATGATTATCACTTTCGACCAATAGGTGGCGCAGTTACGAAACTGATGTGATGTGGTCAGAGTGAAGTGACAATGACACATACAAAGTTTGGTGTCAATATGTCAAGGCATTGCAGATATAAAGCCTGAATAGTCATTTTGGCATCATGCCTCAACTTTGCATCTGCGGTATATGAAAACGGTTTCGTCTATCGACACGAAATCCATAACTTTTACTCGGCACGGTCTGGAGATGACACGATCCGATTTTGGTGAAAATCGGACGTTCGGTCTAGGAGGAGTTCGAAAAAGTAGGTTTTAAAAGAAAATAAATATGGCGGACAGGAAGTTTGGCTGACTATGGCAAAATTGGTATCTATGTTTTCAGCTTAACCCAAGGAATCTATTGAGATCAGTGTCATTACTATAGGCTAATTTATTCAAAAGTTATTAGCATTTCGTGAAAATTTGTTACAACTTTTGACCAAAAGGTGGCGCTGTCTTTAAATCTATTGAGTACTTTCAGGACATGGTGTTGATGGCACATACTGAGTTTCATAATGTTACAGCAATGCATTCGTTAAGTATAGCATTTTACATCACTAAACTGCATTGAAGTCAATGGGAATTTCATGTTTTGTTTAATTTTAGCGCCACCAAGAGGCTCAATCCCACAGTTTTTTTTTGTGTGTCCTCAGACTGAGCCCATGCATCTGTGTGTCAATTTTGGTGAAAATATCTCAATTAGATTCAACGTTATAGACATTTATGTGAAAAAACACGTCAAAAACGACTGACACGTGACTTTGATTGAATTTTACTACCCCTTACGATCAATATTTTGAGATTTGGGCATTAGCGTATAGCTATCGACCTATGTTTCCAAACTTCTGACGGTGGTTTCGTCTCGATCGGACTAGCGGTTTCGAAGATATCGCCAAATGTTTTTTAAGCGCTAAATTACAACGCTGCACAAACCATATGCCGAAACCTGGCAAGTCTGGTATCGTTGGACTCGGCAACGATTCAGGAGTCTAAGGAGATGACTCCCGTGAGAATAAGTCGACCACACCCAAAGTTATAAGCATTTGAAAAAAAAAATTATCCACTAGGTGGCGCTGTTTCGAAACTTCTCAGGCTCCTTCAGGGCATTGTACTGATGACTCATACCGAGTTTCGTAAAAATTCGTTCATGCGTTCAAAAAATACAGCATTTTAGCACATAATTCAAAATGGCCGACAGACAAAAAGGCCGATCTGGAAAAATTGGATATCAGTCGACTCGGCATGACGCCCTGAATCTAACGAGACCACGTTTAGGATTCTTGGACAAACCGTTCAGAAGTTATAAGCCAAAATAGCAATTTTTCATATTTCTGGACCAGTAGGTGGCGCTGCGCCGAAAAGCTGCATGTAGCTTCAGGTCATGCTTGTGATGACATGTACCAAGTTTGGTCTGAATACGATAAAGCGTTGCGGAGATACAGCCTTACGTCTATTTTCGCAAGTGCTACGTAAAATTTGTTTGTGCGTTTATCAAAAACGGTTAAGCGAATCAACTTGAATTCCATAACTTTTTCTCGGCACTGCCTGAAGATGATCTGGTGTAATTTTGGTGAGAATCGGACAAACCGTCTAGGACGAGTTCGCGAAAGTTGTTTTTTTGGACAATTCAATATGGCGGACATATTTTTTTGACGGAAAATGACGTCATAGAGTGCAATCGAATCGGTATGAGCTCAGGAATCAGAGGAAAAAAGAATTTTGTTGATAGGCCTTACGGTTCAAAAGTTATTAGCATACAATTTCTGAAACTTTGGACAGGTGGTGGCGCTAGAGGGAATGAGTTAGAAACACCAAAATTGGTGTATTTGATGTTGGGACTGTCCTCTATCAGAATGTCAAAGCAAAACAACTTTCCCGCATACGCTTCTATGGGCTGCCATAGACGCCCAGTCGGAAGAAAAAGAAGAAGAATAAGAACGGGAACAGATACAATAGGTGCCCGCACTTTCAGTGCTTGGCCCCTAAAAAAAACCATGTCATGACCCCTTTAATGCTGATACTTATTCCACAGGTCAGGATGCATTATAACCCTACATATTAATATATGATATTATGAATGATGACAGGGGAACAACAGCAGTTAAATCAGCCAATCATCTCTCCATCCACTCATCTCTCCATCCGCTCATCCCTCCATCCGCTCATCCCTCCATCCGCTCATCCCTCCATCCGCTCATCCCTCCATCCGCTCATCCCTCCATCCGCTCATCCCTCCATCCGCTCATCCCTCCATCCGCTCATCCCTCCATCCGCTCATCTCTCCATCCGCTCATCTCTCCATCCGCTCATCCCTCCATCCGCTCATCCCTCCATCCGCTCATCCCTCCATCCGCTCATCCCTCCATCCGCTCATCCCTCCATCCGCTCATCTCTCCATCCGCTCATCTCTCCATCCGCTCATCCCTCCATCCACTCATCCCTCCATCCACTCATCCGCTCATCTCTCCATCCGCTCATCTATCCATCGGCTCATACATCCATCGGCTCATACATCCATCCGCTCATACATCCATCCGCTCATACATCCATCCGCTCATACATCCATCCGCTCATACATCCATCCGCTCATCTCTCCATCCGCTCATCTCTCCATCCGCTCATCACTCCATCCGCTCATCACTCCATCCGCTCATCACTCCATCCGCTCATCACTCCATCCACTCATCCATCCATCCACTCATCCATCCATCCACTCATCCATCCATCCACTCATCCATCCATCCATCCGCTCATCCACCCATCCGCTCTTCCACCCATCCGCTCTTCCACCCATCCGCTCTTCCACCCATCCGCTCTTCCACCCATCCGCTCATCCACCCATCCGCTCATCCGCCCATCCGCTTATCCGCTCATCACTCCATCCGCTCATCACTCCATCCGCTCATCCACCCATCCGCTCATCCACCCATCCGCTCATCCACCCATCCGCTCATCCACCCATCCGCTCATCACTCCATCCGGTCATCCCTCCATCCGCTCATCCCTCCATCCGCTCATCCCTCCATCCGCTCATCCACCCATCCGCTCATCCACCCATCCCTCCATCCGCTCATCCCTCCATCCGCTCATCCCTCCATCCGCTCATCCACCCATCCGCTCATCACTCCATCCGCTAATCTCTCCATCCGCTCATCCACCCATCCGCTCATCCACCCATCCGCTCATCCACCCATCCGCTCATCCACCCAACCGCTCATCACTCCATCCGCTCATCCACCCATCCGCTCATCCACCCATCCGCTCATCTCTCCATTCGCTCATCCATCCATCCGCTCATCCATCCATCCGCTCATCCATCCATCCGCTCATCCATCCATCCGCTCATCCACCCATCCGCTCATCTCTCCATTCGCTCATCCATCCATCCGCTCATCCATCCATCCGCTCATCACTCCATCCGCTCATCACTCCATCCGCTCATCCATCCATCCGCTCATCCATCCATCCGCTCATCACTCCATCCGCTCATCACTCCATCCGCTCATCACTCCATCCGCTCATCACTCCATCCGCTCATCACTCCATCCGCTCATCTCTCCATCCGCTCATCCATCCATCCACTCATCCATCCATCTATCCACTCATCCGCTCATCCACCCATCCGCTCTTCCACCCATCCGCTCATCCGCCCATCCGCTCATCCGCCCATCCGCTCATCCGCTCATCCGCCCATCACTCCATCCGCTCATCCGCCCATCACTCCATCCGCTCATCACTCCATCCGCTCATCACTCCATCCGCTCATCACTCCATCCGCTCATCCACCCATCCGCTCATCCACCCATCCGCTCATCCACCCATCCGCTCATCCACCCATCCGCTCATCCACCCATCCGCTCATCCACCCATCCGCTCATCACTCCATCCGCTCACCACTCCATCCGCTCACCACTCCATCCGCTCACCACTCCATCCGCTCATCCACCCATCCGCTCATCACTCCATCCGCTCATCACTCCATCCGCTCATCACTCCATCCGCTCATCACTCCATCCGCTCATCACTCCATCCGCTCATCACTCCATCCGCTCATCCCTCCATCCGCTCATCCCTCCATCCGCTCATCCGCTCATCACTCCATCCGCTCATCACTCCATCCGCTCATCCATCCATCCGCTCATCACTACATCCACTCATCTCTACATCCACTCATCTCTACATCCACTCATCACTCCATCCGCTCATCCCTCCATCCGCTCATCCCTCCATCCGCTCATCACTCCATCCACTCATCTCTACATCCACTCATCTCTACATCCACTCACCACTCCATCCATCCATCCGCTCATCCCTCTATCCGCTCATCCATCCATCCGCTCATCCGCCCATCTCTCCATCCACTCATCACTCCAGCCGCTCATCCATCCATCCACTCATCCACTCAACTCTCCATCCACTCATCCATCCATCCGCTTATCCATCCATCCGCTCATCCGCCCATCTCTCCATCCGCTCATCACTCCATCCGCTCATCACCCCATCCGCTCACCACCCCATCCGCTCACCACTCCATCCGCTCATCCCTCCATCCGCTCATCCCTCCATCCGCTCATCCCTCCATCCGCCATCCACTCATCCCTCCATCCGCTCATCCGCTCATCCCTCCATCCGCTCATCCCTCCATCCGCTCATCCCTCCATCCGCTCATCCCTCCATCCGCTCATCTCTCCATCCGCTCATCCATCCATCCGCTCATCTCTCCATCCGCTCATCCATCAATCCATCCGCTCATCCATCCATCCGCTCGTCGCTCCATACGCTCATCCATCCATACACACGCTAATCCATCCATACACACGCTCATCCATCCATACACACGCTCATCCATCCATACACACGCTCATCCATCCATACACACGCTCATCCATCCATACACACGCTCATCCATCCATACACACGCTCATCCATCCATACACACGCTCATCCATCCATACACACGCTCATCTCTCCATCCGCTCATCCATCCATACACACGCTCATCCATCAATCCATCCGCTCATCTCTCCATCCACTCATCCATCCATCCGCTCGTCGCTCCATTCGCTCATCTCGCCATCCATACGCTCATCCATCCATACATACGCTCATCCATCCATACACACGCTCATCCATCCATACACACGCTCATCCATCCATACACACGCTCATCTCTCCATCCGCTCATCCATCCATCCGCTCATCCCTCCATCCGCTCATCTCTCCATGCGCTCATCCATCCATCCATCTGCTCATCCATCTGCTCATCCATCCATCCGCTCATCACTCCATCCACTCATTCATCCATCCACTCATCACTCCATCCACTCATCACTCCATCCATCCACTCATCTCTCCATCCGCTCATCCATCAGCATCATCTCTCCATCTGCTCATCCATCCATCCGCTCATCTCTCCATCCGCTCATCACTCCATCCACTCATTCATCCATCCACTCATCACTCCATCCACTCATCTCTCCATCCGCTCATCCATCAGCATCATCTCTCCATCCGCTCATCTCTCCATCCACTCATCTCTCCATCCACTCATCCATCCGCTCATCTCTCCATCCGCTCATCCCTCCATTCGCTCATCCCTCCATACACTCATCCATCCATCCATCCGCACGCTCATCCATCCGCACGCTCATCCATCCATCCATACGCACGCTCATCCATCCATCCATACGCACGCTCATCCATCCATCCACACGCACGCTCATCCATCCATCCACACGCACGCTCATCCATCCATCCACACGCAAGCTCATCCATCCATCCACTCGCAAGCTCATCCATCCATCCACACGCAAGCTCATCCATCCATCCACACGCAAGCTCATCCATCCATCCACACGCAAGCTCATCCATCCATCCACACGCAAGCTCATCCATCCATCCACACGCAAGCTCATCCATCCATCCACACGCAAGCTCATCCATCCATCCACACGCACGCTCATCCATCCATACACACGCACGCTCATCCATCCATACACACGCACGCTCATCCATCCATACACACGCTCATCCATCCATACACACGCTCATCCATCCATACACACGCTCATCCATCCATACACACGCTCATCCATCCATACACACGCTCATCCATCCATACACACGCTCATCCATCCATACACACGCTCATCCATCCATACACACGCTCATCCATCCATACACACGCTCATCCATCCATACACACGCTCATCTCTCCATCCGCTCATCCATCCATCATCCATCCATCCGCTCATCCATCCATCCGCTCATCTCTCCATCCACTCATCTCTCCATGCGCTCATCCATCCATCCGTTCATCCATCCATCCGCTCATCCATCCATCCATCTGCTCATCCATCCATCCGCTCATCTCTCCATCTCTCCATCCACTCATCACTCCATCCACTCATCCATCCATCCACTCATCACTCCATCCACTCATCACTCCATCCATCCGCTCATCTCTCCATCCGCTCATCCATCAGCATCATCTCTCCATCTGCTCATCTCTCCATCCGCTCATCCATCTATCCGCTTATACCTCCATTCGCTCATCTCTCCATACACTCATCCATCCATACACTCATCCATCCGCTCATCTCTCCATACACTCATCCATCCATACACTCATCCATCCATCCATCCATACACACACTCATCCATCCATACACTCATCCATCCATCCATCCATACACACACTCATCCATCCATCCATACACACACTCATCCATCCATCCACTCATCCATCCATCCACTCATCCATCCATCCATCCATACACTCACTCATCCATCCATCCATCCATACACTCATCCATCAATCCATACGCTCATCCATCCATCCACTCATCCATCCATCCATCCATCCATCCACTCATCCATCCATCCATCCATCCATCCATCCACTCATCCATCCATCCATCCATACACTCATCCATCAATCCATCCATCCACTCATCCATCCATCAATCCATCCATACACTCATCCATCAATCCATACGCTCATCCATCCATCCACTCATCCATACACTCACTCATCCATCCATCCACTCATCCATCCATCCATCATCCATACACTCATCCATCCATCCATCCATCCATCCACTCATCCATCCATCCATCCACTCATCCATCCATCCATCCATCCACTCATCCATCCATCCATCCATCCACTCATCCATCCATCCATCCATCCACTCATCCATCAATCCATCCATCCACTCATCCATCCATCCATCCATACACTCATCCATCAATCCATACGCTCATCCATCCATCCACTCATCCATACACTCACTCATCCATCCATCCACTCATCCATCCATCATCCATACACTCATCCATCCATACGCTCATCCATCCATCCACTCATCCATCCATCCACTCATCCATCCATCCATCCATCCACTCATCCATCCACCCATCCATCCATCCATCCACTCATCCATCCATCCATCCATCCATCCACTCATCCATCCATACACTCATCCATCAATCCATCCATACACTCATCCATCAATCCATACGCTCATCCATCCATCCACTCATCCATACACTCACTCATCCATCCATCATCCACACACTCATCCATCCATCCATACACTCATCCATCCATCCATACACTCATCCATCCATACACTCATCCATCCATCCATACACTCATCCATCCATCCATCCATACACTCATCCATCCATCCATACACTCATCCATCAATCCATCCATACACTCATCCATCAATCCATCCATACACTCATCCATCAATCCATCCATACACTCATCCATCAATCCATCCATACACTCATCCATCAATCCATCCATACACTCATCCATCAATCCATCCATACGCTCATCCATCAATCCATCCATACGCTCATCCATCCATCCACTCATCCATACACTCATCCATCCATCCATCCACTCATCCATCCATCCATCCACTCATCCATCCATCCATCCACTCATCCATCCATCCATCCACTCATCCATCCATCCATCCACTCATCCATCCATCCACTCATCCATCCATCCATCCACTCATCCATCCATCCATACACTCATCCATCCATCCATCCACTCATCCATCCATCCATCCACTCATCCATCCATCCATCCATACACTCATCCATCCATCCATACACTCATCCATCCATCCATACACTCATCCATCCATCCATCCATCCATCCATACACTCATCCATCCATCCATACACTCATCCATCCATCCATCCATACACTCATCCATCCATCCATACACTCATCCATCCATCCATCCATACACTCATCCATCCATCCATCCATACACTCATCCATCCATACACTCATCCATCCATCCATACACTCATCCATCCATCCATCCATCCATACACTCATCCATCAATCCATCCATACACTCATCCATCAATCCATACGCTCATCCATCCATCCACTCATCCATACACTCACTCATCCATCCATCATCCACACACTCATCCATCCATCCATACACTCATCCATCCATCCATACACTCATCCATCCATCCATACACTCATCCATCCATACACTCATCCATCCATCCATACACTCATCCATCCATCCATCCATACACTCATCCATCCATCCATACACTCATCCATCAATCCATCCATACACTCATCCATCAATCCATCCATACACTCATCCATCAATCCATCCATACGCTCATCCATCAATCCATCCATACGCTCATCCATCCATCCACTCATCCATACACTCATCCATCCATCCATCCACTCATCCATCCATCCATCCACTCATCCATCCATCCATCCACTCATCCATCCATCCATCCACTCATCCATCCATCCACTCATCCATCCATCCATCCACTCATCCATACACTCATCCATCCATCCATCCACTCATCCATCCATCCATCCACTCATCCATCCATCCATACACTCATCCATCCATCCATACACTCATCCATCCATCCATACACTCATCCATCCATCCATCCATACACTCATCCATCCATCCATACACTCATCCATCCATCCATCCATACACTCATCCATCCATCCATCCATACACTCATCCATCCATCCATCCATACACTCATCCATCCATCCATCCATACACTCATCCATCCATCCATCCATCCATACACTCATCCATCCATCCATCCATCCATACACTCACTCATCCATCCATCCATACACTCACTCATCCATCCATCCATACACTCACTCATCCATCCATCCATACACTCACTCACCACTCATCCATCCATCCATACACTCACACACTCATCCATCCATCCATACACTCACTCATCCATCCATCCACTCACTCATCCATCCATCCATACACTCACTCATCCATCCATCCATACACTCACTCATCCATCCATCCATACACTCACTCATCCATCCATACACTCACTCATTCATCCATCCATACACTCACTCACTCATCCATCCATCCATCCACTCACTCATCCATCCATCCACTCACTCATCCATCCATCCACTCACTCATCCATCCATCCACTCACTCATCCATCCATCCACTCACTCATCCATCCATCCACTCACTCATCCATCCATCACTCACTCATCCATCCATCCATACACTCACTCATCCATCCGTCCATACACATCCATCCATACACTCACTCATCCATCCATCCATCCACTCACTCATCCATCCGTCCATACACTCACTCATCCATCCATACACTCACTCATCCATCCATCCACTCACTCATCCATCCATCCATCCATCCATACACTCACTCATCCATCCATACACTCACTCATCCATCCATACACTCACTCATCCATCCGTCCATACACATCCATCCATACACTCATCCATCCATACACTCATCCATCCATACACTCATCCATCCATACACTCACTCATCCATCCATCCATACACTCACTCATCCATCCGTCCATACACACACTCATCCATCCGTCCATACACTCACTCATCCATCCATCCATACACTCACTCATCCATCCATCCATACACTCACTCATCCATCCGTCCATACACTCACTCATCCATCCATCCATACACTCACTCATCCATCCATCCATCCACTCACTCATTCATCCATACACTCATTCATCCATCCGTCCATCCACTCACTCATCCATCCATCCATACACACACTCATCCATCCATCCATACACTCACTCATCCATCCATCCATCCACTCACTCATTCATCCATACACTCATTCATCCATCCGTCCATCCACTCACTCATCCATCCATCCATACACTCACTCATCCATCCATCCATCCACTCACTCATTCATCCATACACTCATTCATCCATCCGTCCATCCACTCACTCATCCATCCATCCATACACACACTCATCCATCCATCCATACACTCACTCATCCATCCATCCATCCACTCACTCATTCATCCATACACTCATTCATCCATCCGTCCATACACTCACTCATCCATCCGTCCATACACACACTCATCCATCCATCCATACACTCACTCATCCATCCGTCCATACACTCACTCATCCATCCGTCCATACACTCACTCATCCATCCGTCCATACACATCCATCCATACACTCATCCATACACACTATTAATGAAGAATGTATAAGACGCTTTTCACTTTAAGCATCAGATGACACTAACACTAGAGAAGCAGTGGATCATCATCATCACACATGAAGTCCGTCTCTCACACACACACACACACACACACACACGCACACACGCACACACACACACACACACACACACACACGACAGCAGGACTCATGCAAACTCAGTCTTTGTTCCCTCTCAAGTGTTCACTACAGGTCCCACAACACAGGAGGTGTTCTCACACGATACACGTTACCCACAAGCCTTCACGGCGCTCAGCTGTAGCAGCTCATTCTGCAGCGGAACAGTAATTCGCGTCTCAATTCTGCATTATAACGCGCGTTATAACCCCTCCCCACCCCGCCATCTTGGGCCGACCCGAGCGCCATTACCCCCGATCACACACACACACACGTCAAACTGATCTGACTCTTCCTCCCATTACCACCACACACACACACACACCATCGTAAACTGGGCCTGACTCTCCCTCAGAAAAGCGTAACACACACACACACACACACACCGAGATAAAGCCCGAGCGCGGCTTATGAACGTCCAGTGATTCAAACGACCTCAGTTTGAGTGACACCTGCGTTCTGCACAGTTACAGCACAAACACAGCGACGCGTCCCTGAAGCGAGGAGACGCGTCAGAACGCCTGAGCCGCTGCTGCCGACTTCATAAAAGTTCTCCATATGCAGGTTCCACCCGCGCGGCTAAAGGCTCGCGAGCTCCAGCGCAGCGCGTTGACGGAACGCGTCGCACTCACTCCCTCACACCCAGACCGCGGGAAACCGTGTCACTCACGCGCTGTCATTTTGCACTGAGTGTATGTGTGTGAGTGCGTTGTGATGCGTTTGCTTTCAACGCGCGTCTTTACCTTGACGAGCAGGGCCTTCATGCTGGCGCCATCTTCATGAAGCCGCTGATATCCGAACAGAGAGCTGCGAACGAGACACACACACACACACACACAGGGCTCGGGATCAGCTCGCTTCCGAACACACACCCCACACCCCGAAACACCCCGAGCCGCTCGCGGGCTCCGTTAAGCGTTGGTTCAGACCTGTCGACGCGGGCGAGAGCGTCGCTCTCCTGCGCGCTCAGACGCGGTGAGTCCTCCTCGGGTTCACTCGCTTTTCCCGCCGCCATTTTCTTCTCCTCATCACCAGCAGCGCTGAGGCGTCGAGCGGGCGACGGCGAGCGACGCGCGGCACGATTTCATGGAATCGCACCGGGAGAATGCCAGTTCCGTTCGTCCAAAAGCCACAATAAACGGAAACTTTTCCCCAGTAAAACGCGCTTCGGTTTCTAAGCCCCCCTTACGAAGTGAGTTGCTCGTCTTCTCACATTGTTGTGTAGGAATGAACTGTGTGATGCGGCGGCTCAATGTTTGTGCGGGACTTGCAGCCCGTGCACACTTTAAAAACGCGGAACGTATTAAAACAATCTGAAAGTTGTGTCCGCCACCAGATTAAAGTTGTTGTAATTGTGTCACACAGGCGAACCCACGCCGTCGTCGTGACCACGCCCTCTCGGGCTCAACAGCCAATCGGCTGAGGAGAACGCGAGCGCGTCACTGGCCTTGTCCCAAAATGTTTTGGTTCTTCAATCCTTTCGGTAATTTTGTTTCCTGTAAAGATCGTTTGAATCGCGACGCGACGCTTTAAGCGCTTCACGCGATGTTTGGGAAACATGAGAGAATTGACTAAAACATCGGATTGCGAACGGCTAATTTGCGTTGTTATGAAATGCAAATAGAGAGGTGTGGTTTTCATGTAATGGGGAAACTGGAGTGACAGTTGTACAGTTAAGGGTTAACGCTTAGGCCGCTGTGGCTCAATCCTATTCTTATTTCCTCTAATGTTCTCAGGAAATATGAACATCTCATAGATAGAGAACAGTTGAGATGAACATCCGTTACAAACCAACGCTTCCCATCCATAGTCGTTTATTTAGTGTTGCTAATTTACTATGAAATGCACCAAATACATAAAACATAAGAATGCAATGAAATGTACTAAACCCGTCAGTAGCTTGAATTCATAATAGAAACATTTCAGGAAATGCGTGTCTTATGGATATGAAAACGCAGTAATAACCGGACATTGGCTACTGTATAATATTTGTAACATTGACGTGGCTGTAGGCGGCGCGCACGCACAGCTGTCAACATCACCTGACGCCATGACGTCACACCACACCCAAAATGGCGGAACAACAACAACACACAGAAGGTGAGTGAGTGAGTGAGTGAGTGAGTGAGTGAGTGAGTGAGTGAGTGTGTGTGTGTGTGTGTGTGTGTGTGTGTGTGTGTGTGTGTGTGTGTGTGTGTGAGTGAGTGAGTGAGAGTGTGTGTGTGTGTGTGTGTGTGTGTGAGTGAGTGTGTGAGTGAGTGAGTGAGTGTGTGTGTGTGTGTGTGTGTGTGTGTGTGTGTGTGTGTGTGTGTGTGTGTGTGAGTGAGTGAGTGAGAGTGTGTGTGTGTGTGTGTGTGAGTGAGTGTGTGAGTGAGTGAGTGAGTGAGTGAGTGAGTGAGTGAGTGTGTGTGAGTGTGTGTGTGTGTGTGTGTGTGTGTGTGTGTGTGTGTGTGTGTGTGTGTGTGTGTGAGAGTGAGTGAGTGAGTGAGTGAGGGAGACAGAGTGAGGGAGACAGAGTGAGTGAGTGAGTGAGTGAGTGAGTGTGTGTGTGTGTGTGGTGTGTGTGTGTGTGTGTGTGTGTGTGTGTGTGTGTGTGTGTGTGTGAGTGTGTCTGCTGTCAGTATATGATGACCGAGTGTGTAGTGGCCGTCGTTACTCTGTGAAGTCAACAGCACTATGAAGACAGCGTGTCTCATATCGAGCACACATGCCAACACAAACCAAAACTGAGAATATGAGCTCGTCTTTCTGTTGGGTCAATCTCATTTAAAAAATATAATTTTTTTGCAGAAAGGCCACATTTTACCTCAATCAAATCATGTATAGTGTCACGAGGTTTTATACTACAAACTAATCAAATCTTACTCCATATTTTTGTCTTGTTTTTTATTTTATTTTAAAGTTCTTAAGTTCTTAGGGTTAGGGGTTAAATCAAGATACTTTTACAGGAGATGCAAAATCACTTCAGATATTAAGTCTTGTTTAATCTGTTTTTTCCCTTGATATTAAGAGTTTGTGCTTAAAACATGAACAAATGTCTGACAATGGAGTCAAAAAAATTATGTTTTCCCTTCGAATCAAGTTTATTTTTCCGACCCCCATCAGCAGATATTTGTTCTTGTTTTAAGTACAAACTCACTTATTTTTATTTTTTTTACAGTAAACAATATTTAATATCTTCTGTCAATGTGCTTCTCCAGTAAATGTGTCTTGATTTAAGAATGTTTAGATATTGTTGCTGGAAGACAGACAGAAACCCTGAGAAACTCTGAATAGAGTTAAATGAATTGGGGTGTGACTACATGTGGTCACATGGTTTCCTGCAGTCGTGTGTGTGTGTGTGTGTGTGTGTGTGTGTGTGTGTGTGTGTGTGTGTGTGTGTCTCATGTTACCCTCCATCAATATTCCTCATGCTATATGGATATAATACTGCAGCTGCTTCAGATGAATAACAGCATCTCACGCTTCACTTTGAGCTGCTGTTGGTGTGTGTGTGTGTGTGTGTGTGTGTGTGTGTGTGTGCGCGCGCTCAGGACAGGCTGATGAAGACGAGGCGTTCGAGATGCTGGATCTCAGCACATTCGCCCGCAGTCACCAGTGGTGGAACACCGTGATCGGGAACAACTCCAGCCCGATGGCAGAGAAATACTCTGTGGCGACTCAGATCATGATGGGCGGATTCACAGGCTGGTGCGTTCCCATCACACACTCCTCTTCATCAACCAGTTCATCTCGTTCCCATCACACACTCCTCTTCATCACCAGTTCACCTCGTTCCCATCACACACTCCTCTTCATCACCAGTTCACCTCGTTCCCATCACACACTCCTCTTCATCACCAGTTCACCTCGTTCCCATCACACACTCCTCTTCATCACCAGTTCACCTCGTTCCCATCACACACTCCTCTTCATCACCAGTTCACCTCATTCCCATCACACACTCCTCTTCATCACCAGTTCACCTCGTTCCCATCACACACTCCTCTTCATCACCAGTTCACCTCGTTCCCATCACACACTCCTCTTCATCACCAGTTCACCTCGTTCCCATCACACACTCCTCTTCATCACCAGTTCACCTCGTTCCCATCACACACTCCTCTTCATCACCAGTTCATCTCGTTCCCATCACACCACTCCTCTTCATCACCAGTTCACCTCGTTCCCATCACCACACTCCTCTTCATCACCAGTTCATCTCGTTCCCATCACACACTCCTCTTCATCACCAGTTCATCTCGTTCCCATCACACACTCCTCTTCATCACCAGTTCATCTCGTTCCCATCACACACTCCTCTTCATCACCAGTTCACCTCGTTCCCATCACACACTCCTCTTCATCACCAGTTCATCTCGTTCCCATCACACACTCCTCTTCATCACCAGTTCACCTCGTTCCCATCACACACTCCTCTTCATCACCAGTTCACCTCCGTTCCCATCACACACTCCTCTTCATCACCAGTTCATCTCGTTCCCATCACACACTCCTCTTCATCACCAGTTCACCTCGTTCCCATCACACACTCCTCTTCATCACCAGTTCACCTCGTTCCCATCACACACTCCTCTTCATCACCAGTTCATCTCGTTCCCATCACACACTCCTCTTCATCACCAGTTCATCTCGTTCCCATCACACACTCCTCTTCATCACCAGTTCATCTCGTTCCCATCACACACTCCTCTTCATCACCAGTTCACCTCGTTCCCATCACACACTCCTCTCATCACCAGTTCACCTCGTTCCCATCACACACTCCTCTTCATCACCAGTTCACCTCGTTCCCATCACACACTCCTCTTCATCACCAGTTCATCTCGTTCCCATCACACACTCCTCTTCATCACCAGTTCATCTCGTTCCCATCACACACTCCTCTTCATCACCAGTTCATCTTGTTCCCATCACACACTCCTCTTCATCACCAGTTCATCTCGTTCCCATCACACACTCCTCTTCATCACCAGTTCATCTCGTTCCCATCACACACTCCTCTTCATCACCAGTTCATCTCGTTCCCATCACACACTCCTCTTCATCACCAGTTCATCTCGTTCCCATCACACACTCCTCTTCATCACCAGTTCATCTCGTTCCCATCACACACTCCTCTTCATCACCAGTTCATCTCGTTCCCATCACACACTCCTCTTCATCACCAGTTCACCTCGTTCCCATCACACACTCCTCTTCATCACCAGTTCATCTCGTTCCCACTCCTCTCCAGAGACTGTAGGTTTATGAGCTATACTGGGACCAGCCACTGGGGGGCGATCGAGAATCTGGGTTTATTAGCTATACTGGGAAGGCGGGGCGGGGCCTAGTTGAGTGAATTAGTAGTGCGTTGAAACTACTTAATAAGGGGCGGGACATTTCAAATAAGGGAAAAATAATGACCATACAAGCATGAAAACCTGTTCTAGTAAAGCCCAAAAACAACATCAAGACTTTGTAAAAGGGCACAATAGGTTTTCTTTAAATACTGGTATTTTTCATTGTGTCTCTCCTCTCTCCTGCTTGTCTCAGGTGTGTGGGTTACCTGTTCCAGCGAGTGGGGAAGGTCACCGCTACTGCCGTCGGTGGAGGATTCCTGCTGTTACAGGCGAGAACACAGAAAACTGCCGTTACCTGCCGTTACCGATCGCTGCCGTTACCGATCGCTGCCGTTACCGATCGCTGCCGTTACCGATCGCTGCCGTTACCGATCGCTGCAGTTACCGATCGCTGCCGTTACCGATCGCTGCCGTTACCGATCGCTGCCGTTACCGATCGCTGCCGTTACCGATCGCTGCCGTTACCGATCGCTGCACTTACCGATCGCTGCCGTTACCGATCGCTGCACTTACCGATCGCTGCAGTTTCCGATCGCTGCCGTTACCGATCGCTGCCGTTAGCGATCGCTGCCGTTACCGATCGCTGCAGTTACCGATCGCTGCAGTTTACCGATCGCTGCCGTTACCGATCGCTGCAGTTACCGATCGCTGCCGTTACCGATCGCTGCCGTTACCGATCGCTGCAGTTACCGATCGCTGCAGTTACCGATCGCTGCAGTTACCGATCGCTGCCGTTACCGATCGCTGCCGTTACCGATCGCTGCCGTTACCGATCGCTGCCGTTACCGATCGCTGCAGTTACCGATCGCTGCCGTTACCGATCGCTGCAGTTACCGATCGCTGCCGTTACCGATCGCTGCCGTTACCGATCGCTGCCGTTACCGATCGCTGCCGTTACCGATCGCTGCCGTTACCGATCGCTGCCGTTACCGATCGCTGCAGTTACCGATCGCTGCCGTTACCGATCGCTGCAGTTACCGATCGCTGCAGTTACCGATCGCTGCCGTTACCGATCGCTGCCGTTACCGATCGCTGCCGTTACCGATCGCTGCCGTTACCGATCGCTGCCGTTACCGATCGCTGCAGTTACCGATCGCTGCACTTACCGATCGCTGCCGTTACCGATCGCTGCACTTACCGATCGCTGCAGTTTCCGATCGCTGCCGTTACCGATCGCTGCCGTTACCGATCGCTGCAGTTACCGATCGCTGCAGTTACCGATCGCTGCAATTACCGATCGCTGCCGTTACCGATCGCTGCCGTTACCGATCGCTGCCGTTACCGATCGCTGCCGTTACCGATCGCTGCCGTTACCGATCGCTGCAGTTACCGATCGCTGCAGTTACCGATCGCTGCCGTTACCGATCGCTGCCGTTACCGATCGCTGCCGTTACCGATCGCTGCCGTTACCGATCGCTGCCGTTACCGATCGCTGCCGTTACCGATCACTGCAGTTACCGATCGCTGCAGTTACCGATCGCTGCCGTTACCGATCGCTGCAGTTACCGATCGCTGCAGTTACCGATCGCTGCCGTTACCGATCGCTGCCGTTACCGATCGCTGCCGTTACCGATCGCTGCAGTTACCGATCGCTGCAGTTACCGATCGCTGCCGTTACCGATCGCTGCCGTTACCGATCGCTGCCGTTACCGATCGCTGCCGTTACCGATCGCTGCAGTACCGATCGCTGCCGTTACCGATCGCTGCCGTTACCGATCGCTGCAGTTACCGATCGCTGCCGTTACCGATCGCTGCCGTTACCGATCGCTGCAGTTACCGATCGCTGCCGTTACCGATCGCTGCCGTTACCGATCGCTGCCGTTACCGATCGCTGCCGTTACCGATCGCTGCAGTTACCGATCGCTGCCGTTACCGATCGCTGCCGTTACCGATCGCTGCCGTTACCGATCGCTGCCGTTACCGATCGCTGCCGTTACCCGATCGCTGCCGTTACCGATCGCTGCAGTTACCGATCGCTGCGTTACCGATCGCTGCCGTTACCGATCGCTGCAGTTACCGATCACTGGTGCTTCAGTGTTTACATGTGACTCGATGGGCTTTTGTCTCGCAGATCGCCAATCACAGCGGCTACGTCCAGGTGGACTGGAAGAAAGTGGAGAAAGATGTCAACACAGCCAAGAGACGCCTGAAGAAAAAAGCCAATAAAGCTGCACCTGAGATCAACACGTTTATTGAGGAGGTGAAGGCGCTTAATATTTTGAATAAAATGAACATGATAACGTCTTGTGCCAATCTGAGCTTCAAATAACAGGAATTCATTAAAATAATTAAATCTAGGACTTTAAAATAGATTTTTCCTTTTTTATAATTTAGTTCCCTTTCGAGAACGGTCACTTCGTAATGCGTAGCAAATACGCAGTGGGGAAACTCTTGAAGATATATTTTAAAACGCAGTGCAGCTGCACAGCAATACCAACCGGCTACTAGCCTCTACTGTGCTGAGGACACGGCACACCGGCTACTAGCCTCTACTGTGCTGAGGACACGGCACACCCGGCTACTAGCCTCTACTGTGCTGAGGACACGGCACACCGGCTACTAGCCTCTACTGTGCTGAGGACACGGCACACCGGCTACTAGCCTCTACTGTGCTGAGGACACTGTTCGAAGCTTCGCCGTTGAATCAAGCCAGACAGCCAGAACGAGCCTTACTGCAGCGGACCAGCCGCCTTCTCCTCGAGGGAGCCGCTTCTCCTGCGGCCATCCGGCGTTTTGCCGTCGCGAAACACAGTTTTCTGAAAGAGCAAAATTCTGAGAGCACAAGCGTTGTTTCAAATGCTGTTCTCAGCACACGAAGTGCGTCGCGTGTCTGGGTCTCCCCCACGCGGAAGCTGCCGGCGGATGCCTGCCCATCTCGACGCTGCGGACACGGTAAGCTCTCTTGAAACAAGATGGCGGCACCGATCCTTCTGCGCTTCCTATTCCCGCACTACTTCAGCATTCGTTCAGAGACCATCGCAGCGCCACGGACTTAGCACTGCGTGCTACGACGGCTACTGCTCAGGCAGAGGTATGGCTAACCTGATCCTGCTCGAGCGCCATCTTTGGCTGAACATAACCGATATTAAGGAGGCGGACAGAACGGCGTTCCTAGACTCGCCAGTCTCCAGCACTGGCCTATTCGGCCCAGCTCTACAGGGGTTCGCGGAGCGATTCACAGAAGTCATCACAAGCTATCCGACACGTCCTGCCGAAACGCTCCAGCTAGCCCTTCGAGTTGACCCAAAAGAACGCCACCTCATTAGTTAGCAAAGCCAGCGCCTCTGGTTTCTCAGCAGCGCTCACGATCGGCTAAGCGCTATCAGCACCCCGCGGCCACAGGGCCCCCCGACCCAGGAGTGTGTTGGACCCTGAGCCTCCGTAGACCTGCTAGCAACGAGACGGCATGAGTCTCGCCGCGGCCGGACCACGCACAAAGTTCGCTTAAATCTCGCAGCTCCCCGTTTAGCTGGAGATATTTATACTGTAGTCAGTGAACCTGTTGCACTGCACGCGCCGCTACAAACAACCGCTGTTTTCACAGCGACCCAAATAAAGCACAAAAAGAGTTTGTTTCAAGCACACAACACCCGGGTTACCTTCCTTAGGTGGCCCATCCCCAGGTGTCAGTATCTCACGAGGCTCGGCGAGCCAGCCCCATACTGAGCGCGTGCACAAAACACGGGTAATAGGTCCTGTGCTAGGCGGCCCATCCCCAGTCTCCATTCAACCCTTATCCACACGGCCCAGGCCTGGCAGTAGAGTGGAAGGGTCAAATTGGGTAATGAACACTAGTTACTCGCTCCAATCCGCTCGCAGACCCCGCGCTTTCAGGCGGTCGTCGAGACTTCGGTGAGAAGCGACGTGGCTCACGCACCGAAATAATAACCCTGCTAGCAAAGGGGCCAAAGAGGAGGTGTCCCCCGCGCTAACCCAGCCGCGGTTTACAGCTGCTACTTCCTTGTACCAAAACAGGATGGCGGCACCAGGCCCATACTGGAGCTCAGACATCTGAACACAGCCCTCATGAGACGGCCATTCAGAACGCTAACTAGCAAGCAAATCCTCGCGCAAGTTCGCCAGGAGATTTTCACAGTGGATCTGAAAGATACCTACTTTCATATTCAGATAACGGCCCATCACAGCCATTCCAATCGCCGTCGAGGGCCAGGCTTATCAACACACTAGCACCCCGTACACATTACACCCCCGTACACCCCTAACCCCTCCGGTTCACGTGGCTATGCGTACTGTAATCTCCCAAACACTGTTACTGTAATCTCCCGAACACTGTTACTGTAATCTCCCGAACACTGTTACTGTAATCTCCCGATCACTGTTACTGTAATCTCCCGAACACTGTTACTGTAATCTCCCGAACACTGTTACTGTAATCTCCCGAACACTGTTACTGTAATCTCCCGAACACTGTTACTGTAATCTCCCGATCACTGTTACTGTAATCTCCCGAACACTGTTACTGTAATCTCCCGAACACTGTTACTGTAATCTCCCGATCACTGTTACTGTAATCTCCCGAACACTGTTACTGTAATCTCCCGATCACTGTTACTGTAATCTCCCGAACACTGTTACTGTAATCTCCCGATCACTGTTACTGTAATCTCCCGAACACTGTTACTGTAATCTCCCGATCACTGTTACTGTAATCTCCCGAACACTGTTACTGTAATCTCCCGAACACTGTTACTGTAATCTCCCGATCACTGTTACTGTAATCTCCCGAACACTGTTACTGTAATCTCCCGATCACTGTTACTGTAATCTCCCGATCACTGTTACTGTAATCTCCCGATCACTGTTACTGTAATCTCCCGATCACTGTTACTGTAATCTCCCGATCACTGTTACTGTAATCTCCCGAACACTGTTACTGTAATCTCCCGATCACTGTTACTGTAATCTCCCGAACACTGTTACTGTAATCTCCCGAACACTGTTACTGTAATCTCCCGATCACTGTTACTGTAATCTCCCGAACACTGTTACTGTAATCTCCCGAACACTGTTACTGTAATCTCCCGAACACTGTTACTGTAATCTCCCGAACACTGTTACTGTAATCTCCCGATCACTGTTACTGTAATCTCCCGATCACTGTTACTGTAATCTCCCGAACACTGTTACTGTAATCTCCCGATCACTGTTACTGTAATCTCCCGATCACTGTTACTGTAATCTCCCGAACACTGTTACTGTAATCTCCCGATCACTGTTACTGTAATCTCCCGATCACTGTTACTGTAATCTCCCGATCACTGTTACTGTAATCTCCCGAACACTGTTACTGTAATCTCCCGATCACTGTTACTGTAATCTCCCGAACACTGTTACTGTAATCTCCCGAACACTGTTACTGTAATCTCCCGATCACTGTTACTGTAATCTCCCGATCACTGTTACTGTAATCTCCCGATCACTGTTACTTTAATCTCCCGAACACTGTTACTGTAATCTCCCGAACACTGTTACTGTAATCTCCCGAACACTGTTACTGTAATCTCCCGAACACTGTTACTGTAATCTCCCGAACACTGTTACTGTAATCTCCCGATCACTGTTACTGTAATCTCCCGAACACTGTTACTGTAATCTCCCGAACACTGTTACTGTAATCTCCCGAACACTGTTACTGTAATCTCCCGAACACTGTTACTGTAATCTCCCGAACACTGTTACTGTAATCTCCCGATCACTGTTACTGTAATCTCCCGATCACTGTTACTGTAATCTCCCGAACACTGTTACTGTAATCTCCCGAACACTGTTACTGTAATCTCCCGATCACTGTTACTGTAATCTCCCGAACACTGTTACTGTAATCTCCCGATCACTGTTACTGTAATCTCCCGAACACTGTTACTGTAATCTCCCGAACACTGTTACTGTAATCTCCCGATCACTGTTACTGTAATCTCCCGATCACTGTTACTGTAATCTCCCGATCACTGTTACTGTAATCTCCCGATCACTGTCCCGATCACTGTTACTGTAATCTCCCGATCACTGTTACTGTAATCTCCCGAACACTGTTACTGTAATCTCCCGATCACTGTTACTGTAATCTCCCGAACACTGTTACTGTAATCTCCCGAACACTGTTACTGTAATCTCCCGATCACTGTTACTGTAATCTCCCGATCACTGTTACTGTAATCTCCCGATCACTGTTACTGTAATCTCCCGATCACTGTCCCGATCACTGTTACTGTAATCTCCCGATCACTGTTACTGTAATCTCCCGAACACTGTTACTGTAATCTCCCGATCACTGTTACTGTAATCTCCCGATCACTGTTACTGTAATCTCCTGTGGTCTCTGTAAAGCGGCTGTGGAACTCTGTGTTGGTAAAGCGCTGTATAGATGAAGACTTGACTTGCGTTGTGCCGTGTCCTCAGCACAGTAGAGGCTAGTAGCCGGTTGGTATTGCTGTGCAGCTGCTCTGCGTTTTAAAATATATCTTGAGGAGTGTGTGATTGAGTACGCTCAACACTATACAGTTATTGTGATGTGTGTAGCAGTGCCCTCTTCTGGTTACCAATAGTTTTAAACCTCCATGTTTTCCAGGCTTCTGAATTTGTGAAGAAAAACATCGTTGTTTCCAGTGGATTTGTCGGCGGCTTCTTGCTCGGCCTCGCCTCTTGAGTCGCGCGTTTCTGTGACGTCCCATCATGCACCTCATGCTGCTCTTCTCACTCACTCAGTGTGTGTGTGAGTGAGAGAGTGTGAGTGAGAGAGTGAGTGTGTGAGTGAGTGTGTGTGTGTGTGAGAGAGAGTGTGAGTGTGTGAGTGAGTGTGTGAGTGAGTGAGAGTGTGTGCGTGTGTGAGAGTGTGTGAGAGTGTGTGTGTGTGCGAGTGTGAGTGTGCGTGTGCGTGCGTGCGTGAGTGTGTGTGTGTGTGAGAGTGTGTGAGTGTGCGTGTGTGAGTGTGTGTGTGTGTGAGTGTGTGTTTGCGTGCGTGTGTGTCAGTGTGTGAGTGAGTGTGTCAGTGTGTGCGCATGAGTGTGTGTGTGCGTGTGTGTGTGTCTGATGAGGTGGAGGTGAGCTTATTCTGTGCAGAACTGAACACTATAAGCAGTCTGCGTAAGCTTCTCTGAATCTAACGGGTGGAGGATGACCTTTCCCAGCGGATGCTTGTACAGGTGTGTACAGGTGTGTGTGTGTACAGGTGTGTGTGTGTGTGTCGTGTCGCGGTCGCTGTTCATGGCCTCTGTGTTTCTGCATGAGGACTGTTTACACTGTAAATAAAAATAACTCCTGCTTCAACTTTGTGACATCTTGATTGTGTTGTTTTCCAGCAGTATTTTATGATGGAATATCTGGTAGTCTGTTCACATATTGCTTACCTAATTTTCCATTGGTCTTTTCCCAGAGGTGTAAACTAAGGTCAGAGGTCATCGGAGGCTCAACCAATCCTCAGCTGGAAGAATAAAAAATTATGCGTTTATCCATTTAGTGCACTTTACAATTATTAATATTCCACATATGTTCAGTCATGTGAAGCAGAATGAGCAGTTCAGTGTGTGTGTGTGTGTGTGTGTGTGTGTGTGTGTGACGCTCGCACTGGCCGTCTCGTCCCTCATCCTCACCTTGACACACAACACCAGTTCTGGGCTACTCGTGTAAAATACCAGCTATTCTCCAAAATGGCTGACATAAAAGCTAATTCACCTTTGGCTAAGCCCCGCCCCCCTTAGTTACTGTTGCTACCCTCCGACAACTTCATCTGGGCTCTGGTTTGGTATCAACATGGCTTATGCTGTGACGCTCTTCCTGCTGAACTTTTATCAAACTTTTATAAAGCAGCAAATAAAGTGTCCGATAGAAGTAGGCAGAAGCGGCTCAGTGTGCGTTCGAAGGCTTTATTCAAGACATACCGGAGAAACGCAAGCAACAACAAGCCATCCAAATACAGGCAAAATCATAACGGTCACAGTCAAAAAATGAACCGCCGCAGACGGAGGCTGGGACTCACAATATCAGGAGCAACACTGTTCATGCAGAGCTGGTCTCTATTCACTTCTATAATCGTTATTACAAAGCAACGGACTACGCGAGTATAAAGTTGTGTTTATTAGCAGCGTGTGCTAGCGTATCAACAATTAGCGTAGAGAACCGAAATCATGACCTAAACCAGCATAAAACGGTCTAACTAGTGTAACTCACAGTACGGTTAAAAGCTAAATGTATCTTAGAGCACAAAAGTGTGTTGTTAATCTTGAGGGGTTTCGCTGACTGAGGACGTCCACACAGTTTAATCCAAAACGACACTTGTCAGGATTTGACTGGTTTTGGGAAGGGAAAACGCCCCCCCTCCAACCTCTCTGGGAAACGCGGATCTGTGTTACAAACGCCCCCAGACACAACGCTTAACCATATTCCTGATAAAACTACGACGGTGATAGCCTGCCGAGAGCAAACATATGAGACGCCAGTGTTAAAGTCAATGGAGCGCTGTGAACAAGTGTCGGACCGCTGTGGAGCTCGTTCTTGGCTGCGCTGTGATTGGTCAATCTACATTCTAGGGCGTGGCTTAGCCAAAGGCGAATTACACTACAAGTTAATTTGATTGAATACATGATCAAAAAAAAAGAAATTAGCGTAATAGGAAATAAGTATTAGACCATAATGCTATCAGACGGTTAGACCATAATAATTCTATATCACGCTACTCAATATTTATCAAATGAATGTATGGTATGTATTCTTCATGGGGTTCAAAGAACGGCAGGCTACATGTACAACACAAACATGGCGCTGATGTACATGATGATCATGACCAGAAGGCACGTGACTCTTCATCAGAGGTAAACGACATATCTCAGGCTCGTTTTCAATGGGTTGTAAATTACAAATAATAATATTGTTAATAATACACATTATCCAGTGCGTTTTTTATAATTGTAATTTACAGATGTAGATTGTGTGTGTTTACTTGTCAGATTCATTAGAACCGACTCCAACGAGGGAATCATTGGCCAGTCGGGCTTTGCAGTTTAAACAGCCGACAGAAAATATGAGTGAAATATTGAGAAGTATTGAATGTTGAGTACAGTCTCTGTCTCATGATCAAACTGTTCTAGTTCGTCACCGTCGGTCGCGCTCGTGCGTCGAACAGCGCGCGCTTTTCCAGAGCGAGGAACGGCGATCGTTCCCTTCCAATGACATCAATCAAGTTAAAATCAAATTACATTAATTACCCAAGAAATACATTCTTAAATCATAGCTTTGAAATTAAGGTTACCAATAGCTTTTGGTAGACAGACAGCAGATGGACACCATCGAGTCTTTGGTTTGCTCAGTTGGGGATATTCAATTTACTTAATGAATAATACTATTGATTAGCATTACCAAACATGGACGTTTTATTATTATTTTAATTTAATACTGTGAAGCTGCTTTGATACAATCTGAAAAGCGCTATACAAATATTCTTGACTTGACTTTTATCAAGGCGGTCCATCAACTGGTTCATTCTTCACAAGATCGTCTTGTGTCCAGCAGAAGATCCTCACAGGTTTGACACTACTCGAGGTGTGTAGATGACAGCATTTTCATTTACACGCACACATCCGATGCTAACCCTGATCCGCTGCTAACCCTGATCCGCTGCTAACCCTGATCCGATGCTAACCCTGAACCGCTGCTAACCGTGAACCACTGCTAATCGTGATCCGATGCTAACCCTGATCCGCTGCTAACCGTGATCCGATGCTAACCGTGAACCGATGCTAACCGTGAACCGATGCTAACCCTGATCCGCTGCTAACCGTGATCCGATGCTAACCCTGATCCGCTGCTAACCCTGATCCGATGCTAACCCTGATCCGATGCTAACCGTGATCCGATGCTAACCGTGAACCGCTGCTAACCGTGAACCGATGCTAACCCTGATCCGCTGCTAACCGTGATCCGATGCTAACCCTGATCCGATGCTAACCCTGATCCGCTGCTAACCCTGATCCGATGCTAACCCTGATCCGATGCTAACCGTGAACCGCTGCTAACCGTGAACCGATGCTAACCCTGATCCGCTGCTAACCGTGATCCGATGCTAACCCTGATCCGATGCTAACCCTGAACCGCTGCTAACCCTGAACCGCTGCTAACCGTGATCCGATGCTAACCCTGATCCGATGCTAACCCTGAACCGCTGCTAACCGTGAACCGCTGACAAAAAAATTCATTTTCATAAAGGTTGTTCCTGTAAAACCCATTATAAACCTGTGTGAACATTAGTCTGCTAAACTCTACTGTACGATAATGATGTCCTTTAACATTCTCAACCTTTGATATTCACACAAAAAAAATGATTCCTGTGTTCATTTTCAGCTCCATGTCATTTATTTAAACAAATTCAACACAGATTTAAACTGTCAGTGTTCTTTGCAAACACACTTCACAAAGATGTGTCAGCAGGACCCCTGGACCCATCAGCTCTGGCTGTGCTCCGCTGTACAGGAACTGGACACACCGCGAGCGCCAGAGCTGATGATGGAGTTAAAACACTGTTGTAGAGAAATCAGAGCCGTAGACGCATCATGAGCTTTCATGGCCAATAGTTAATTTTTCTCAAGCAAATCGGCCAATTCTAAAACCGGCGGACAATTTTTCTTTAAGTCTATTTTCAGTGCTCTACAGGAGACCACACGGGCCTGGACATCAGACCAGTTCAAATCACTATCCAAACAAAGATGCTACGCACATGAAGCACAAGTAGTTATTTAAATTATTAATAACCGTCTGCGTGCAGATCCTCCGTCTGCCAGTAGGTGGCGCTGACATCCATCATCTCCCGCCTGTGTGAACGTCCAGTTATGAGACTTTACCGAGATGTGTGGAAATATTACTATGCAGTGTGTGTGTGTGAGAGTGAGCAGTGTGTGTGTGTGTGTGTGTGTGTGTGAGCAGTGTGTGTGTGAGAGCAGTGTGTGTGTGAGAGCAGTGTGTGTGTGAGAGCAGTGTGTGTGTGAGAGCAGTGTGTGTGTGAGAGCAGTGTGTGTGTGAGAGCAGTGTGTGTGAGAGCAGTGTGTGTGTGTGTGTGTGTGTGTGTGTGTGAGAGCAATGTGTGTGAGTGAGCAGTGTGTGTGTGTGAGTGAGCAGTGTGTGTGTGAGTGAGCAGTGTGTGTGTGTGTGAGTGAGCAGTGTGTGTGTGAGTGAGCAGTGTGTGTGTGAGTGAGCAGTGTGTGTGTGTGTGAGCAGTGTGTGTGTGTGTGAGCAGTGTGTGTGTGCGTGTGTGTGAGCAGTGTGTGTGTGAGAGCAATGTGTGTGTGTGAGTGAGCAGTGTGTGTGTGTGTGTATGTGAGCAGTGTGTGTGTGTATGTGAGCAGTGTGTGTGTGTGTGTGTGAGCAGTGTGTGTGTATGTGAGCAGTGTGTGTGTGTGTATGTGAGCAGTGCGTGTGTGTGTGTGTATGTGAGCAGTGTGTGTGTGTATGTGAGCAGTGCGTGTGTGTATGTGAGCAGTGCGTGTGTGTGTATGTGAATGTGAGCAGTGTGTGTGTATGTGAGTGAGCAGTGTGTGTGTGTGTGTGTGTGTGTGTGTGAGTGTGTGTGTGAGTGTGTGTGAGTGTGTGAGAGTGTGTGTGTGAGAGTGTGTGTGTGTGTGAGAGTGTGTGTGTGTGAGTGTGTGTGTGTGAGTGTGTGTGTGTGTGTGTGTGAGTGTGTGTGTGATGTGAGAGTGTGTGTGTGTGAGAGAGTGAGAGTGTGTGTGTGAGTGAGCAGTGTGTGTGTGTGTGTGTGTGTGAGTGGAGTGTGTGTGTGCAGTGAGTGTGAGTGTGTGTGTGTGAGAGAGTGTGTGTGTGTGTGTGTGAGAGAGTGAGCAGTGTGTGAGAGAGCAGTGTGTGAGAGAACCGTTTGGATCCCGATGGAGTGTGTGATCTATGCCGGTCCACCGCCGCATCTCTAGCCGCACCGTAACTCATCGGCGCTCGTATAAACGAGATCGCCCAATCACACTCCGGGGTCCGAGACCGGAGCGCGGATGTTCCACAGTCAGTCACACAGAGCCAAACACACACACGAGAAGTTTCAGTATTTGCAATTTCCAACTTTAATTTGGTAAAATCATACGATAAACACACATTTTCATTTTTCGTGCAGTGCACAGCCTCTAAACTAGTACGTAAAGCAAATACTCTAACTCTAGCGGCTCGCGGTGTTCTGTCACGCGGTGGCGTTGCGGCCGCGCGCGACTCGGCCAATCCCGTCACAGAACACCGCCAGCGCCAATATGCAAATGCAACAATAGAGAATAACCACATGTTTGTTACTTAAGATTGCCGTGTGCCAGACATTCACTGGGGGTAAAGACACTAACCAAACCAAAATAAATACCGGAAAACAAACAAACAGAAAAACAACTGGAGAATCTGAACACTTTGCACTGATACACATTTACAAAAATATTTCTGTAACTTTGTCCAAACCTTGGCATGGTTGTTTAGCATTCAAATCGTGGCTGCCAATTCAGAGTTCGATTGATCGGATTAAACGTTTCGTCAGCGAGACAATTACAGATGCGAATTTTGGCGGAGTCCAAAACGACCGTAAACATTAAAAAGCTCACACTACCCCGAAAAATATAAACTTCACGCATACGGGTGACATTCAACATTCAAGTGCCAGTGTTTTTGTACTGTCTTTTGGTCAAGTTACTTGAAACTATCACTTTTAGGCTTATAAAAATAAATATTTCTCAAAAATGCTTAATAAATTACACAAACTAGCAGCAAAAGTAGAATCTAGTAATCTGTGCAAATAGCTAAATTCCCACTGCTAATCCCCCTGGTCCCAAATCAATCCTGGTAACTATTGGAGAACCCTTCCCCTTTTGTAAACAAGCTGCGTTTCACTATCTTCACACACAATATTTGGAAGCTTAAGGACACGCACTCAAGACATTTATATAAAACCCTAGATGTGCAATAAAACGACTTTTGTAAAACTTGAAGGGCGTAACACAGAAGGGCGAGTAGCACCACTGCTATCGAGTCACACAATACTGTCACAGCATCCGCTTCACGCCACCGTTTTCAAATTCATGTCGAAAGGCACAACACGCTCGAGTAAATCTATTGCACTTCAGTTAAACGCGTCCCACTCGCCCCCCGCCGCGCGGCTGATGCACGACCGCGCGGCGACGGCTCACGGGAGTTTGAAAGAAACCTGTCTTTGGCCAGGGATGCCACGGAAACCAACCGACCAATGAGAGTCTGGTTTTACACGAGAGCCACACCCCTGTCGTGTACGCTGAACTCTGACCCCAGCGCTCGCTAGCCCTGGGGAACGCGGTGTAAAGCCGAGGATGTCTTTCGGAATTCAACGCAGCTTGAAAAAGAGAAAAAAAAAGAAAAAAGTGAACAAACGTTACTGGTAACGAACGTAAAAGCCTGCTGCAGAAATCGATTTGAAAATCTCCTTGACCAAAAAACAAGAACACTAGCATGCGGATTTCTTCAGAGACGAGCCGGCGCTCGGGGCCAGTCGCTCTGACGGCGTGGTCCGAGTAGCCATTTGAACTCTTCGCTACGGAAGTCGCCACAAGCCTCCCATTATCAACTTCAAGAATGGGTTTTGAAGGAAGTACAAGAGGATAATCCAATTGCGACATCCTAATATTTTAAAGAAAACAAATTAAATAAAAGAATCCAACACCACTAAACAGCTAGTGTGTTAGTGAACTAGCAACACCACCAAACAGCTAGTGTGTGTGTGTGTGTGTGTTAGTGAACTAGCTTAGCTGCCTCAATGGTAGAGTCACACAGCGGAGTGGCGAGGCAGACACGGCTCATCACAACGATCAGATTTAAGATTATACACTGGAATGGCTTGGTTTCGTTTCTCAGAAGACGTCTGTCTCATAGATACCTCTCCAGGATAGAGTGAGCAAGCATTCGATATTTTAACTCCCTTGTGATGCGGCTTTACCACACAAGAGGGAACGAGCCAATCGGGGGGGTGGGGTGGGGGCGGGGTCGTAGGGGTCAGGTGACATCAGCACTGCTGACCCCATTAGAAATTTCAGTTCAAAACGAGGTTGTGACAGACCATCCCAGAGTTTGCCAAGGTTTGATTACATCCAAGCTTATTTATGTTTTACCATCCAAAACTAAAGTCATTTGGGGGAGAAAAGAAAGAAAAGAAAGAAAGGGGGAAACAACTGTCAGCCAGACATTTAAAAGAAGAAAACAAACCGAAACACAGCGAGTATAAATTTAAAGGCACAGTACATTAACAAACGAATGATTCTCGTTCAGTATAAAGAAATGAGATGTAGTGGAAAACTAGAGTCCGGGAATCTAAAGCAAACTCGGTTCCCCCTTCAGCGCGGGTTCAGGACACTGCTTTCTGCTACGCCCAAGCCGTCGCTGGCCTGGCTTCCCACAATCCCGCGGGGCGAAAGCCTCTCCGGGTGGGGTCAGAGAATCACAGCTGGTAATGTACTGCAAAGTTCTTCAAAGCTACACAGGGTATATAGTCTGGCTATGGTACATCATGTGGTTTCCGTTCAGTGAGTTTGGCATGTGATCCACTGTAATGGGGAGTGGGCGGGGTTAGGGAGGAGGGGGCGGAGTCTCAGTTCCCCCACCAGTCCACCTGAGAGTAGTTCCCTCCATAGCCGTCGCTGCTGTAGAAGTTCCCGAAGCCACCTGAGGACACACACACACACACGAGATGAGATGCGCTCGAGGGTTAGACAGTCCTGCAACTACACTGGAGAACACAGGCGACAACATGTGAAGTGGATCAAGACAAGCTCAAGGTTCAGAGTTGTCCTAAGATAAGAACATGTGTGAGTTTGAGGAAGGGTTTAGATCCACAAGTGCTGACGACTGTATACTCGAGTTCCTGAGAGAGGCTTACCGCCACCGAAGCCGCGGTTCCCGCCGTGCCCGCCCGTGCTGCGGCCCCCCCGGCTGCCGAAGCCGCCGCTGCTGGTGCTGTTGCTGGTCTGGCGGTAGTCTCGGGCTCCGAATCCCCCAGAGAACCTGAGGAGCACATGACCAGGTTAATGAGGAGTCAGCGAGACCACACTCCTGAGTAATGCCTGGCTCACACCATTCTGGCACGATCCGACTGACAGGGGAGTGTGTGTGTGTGTGTGAGAGGGCAGCTGTGTGTGTGAGGGTAGGTGAGTGTGAGAGGGCAGCTGTGTGTGTGAGGGTGTGTGTGTGTGAGGGTAGGTGAGTGTGTGAGAGGGGAGCTGTGTGTGAGTGTGTGTGAGAGAGGGCAGCTGTGTATGTGAGGGTGTGTGTGTGTGAGGGTAGGTGAGTGTGTGAGAGGGCAGCTGTGTGTGTGAGGGTGTGTGTGTGTGAGGGTGTGTGTGTGTGAGGGTAGGTGAGTGTGTGAGAGGGCAGCTGTGTGTGTGAGGGTGAGTGTGTGAGAGGGCAGCTGTGTGTGTGAGGGTGTGTGTGTGAGGGTGTGTGTGTGTGAGGGTGTGTGTGTGTGAGGGTGTGTGTGTGTGAGAGGGCAGCTGTGTATGTGAGGGTGTGTGTGTGAGGGTAGGTGAGTGTGTGAGAGGGCAGCTGTGTGTGTGAGGGTGTGTGTGTGTGAGGGTAGGTGAGTGTGAGAGGGCAGCTGTGTGTGTGAGGGTGAGTGTGTGAGAGGGCAGCTGTGTATGTGAGGGTGTGTGTGTGTGAGGGTAGGTGAGTGTGTGAGAGGGCAGCTGTGTGTGTGAGGGTGTGTGTGTGTGAGGGTGTGTGTGTGTGAGGGTAGGTGAGTGTGTGAGAGAGGGCAGCTGTGTGTGTGTGAGGGTGTGTGTGTGTGTGTGTGTGTGAGGGTGTGAGAGGGCAGCTGTGTGTGAGGGTGTGAGAGGGCAGCTGTGTGTGAGGGTGTGTGTGAGGGTAGGTGAGTGTGTGAGAGGGCAGCTGTGTGTGTGAGGGTGTGTGTGTGTGAGGGTAGGTGAGTGTGTGAGAGAGGGCAGCTGTGTGTGTGAGGGTGTGTGTGTGTGAGGGTAGGTGAGTGTGTGAGAGGGCAGCTGTGTGTGAGGGTAGGTGAGTGTGTGAGAGAGGGCAGCTGTGTGTGTGAGGGTGTGTGTGTGTGTGTGTGTGTGTGTGTGTGTGAGGGTAGGTGAGTGTGTGAGAGGGCAGCTGTGTGTGAGGGTGTGTGTGTGAGGGCAGGTGTGTGTGTGCAGGTGTGTGTGTGGGCAGGTGAGTGTGTGTGAGGGCAGGTGAGAGAGTGTGTGTGTGTGTGTGTGGGCAGGTGAGAGAGTGTGTGTGTGTGTGTGTGTGGGCAGGTGAGAGAGTGTGTGTGTGTGTGTGTGTGTGGGCAGGTGAGAGAGTGTGTGTGTGTGTGTGTGTGTGTGTGTGTGTGTGTGTGTGTGTGTGGGCAGGTGAGAGAGTGTGTGTGTGTGTGTGCGCTGACCTCTTGGAGCGCCCGCGGGTGCTGCTCTTGTGCTGGTGTTCGTACGCCAGGCTCTCCAGCCACGACGGTACTTCCTGCTTCGCCTCCACCAGGATGTCCAGCAGGTCCTTCGTGATGTTGCCGTTCTTGTCGTTGAAGAACGATGTAGCGAGACCTGTGATGAGTGGAGACGCGTGAGACACCGCAGACTGACCCTGCACATCTGACCCGTCCCAGACTTCACACTCGTAATGTATATGCAAGTGATGATGATGTCATAATTACCCAGGTTGCCCACACGCCCCAGTACGCCCGATGCGATGGACGTATTCCTCGATGTCACTCGGCAGGTCGAAGTTAATGACGTGCTTCACGTTGGAGATGTCGAGCCCGCGAGCAGCGACCTGTGGACGAGAGCGTAGAGTGGCACTGAAACACACTCACAGGCTGGGGATGCTGGGTGTTCATGTACAGTTACAACACACTTCAGTTACAATAGCTTTACTGTAGAGCTGCTGTAAAGCCTGATCACTGCTCCTGTAATCTCTCTCACACACACACACACACACACACACACACACACACACACAGAGAGAGAGGAGAGCCACGTACGGCGGTGGCCACGAGGATGGGGCATCTCCCGGACCGGAACTGGTGCAGCGCCTCCTCTCGGTCGCGCTGGGAGCGGTCCCCGTGGATGCTAGTGCACGAGTAGCCCTCGCGGTACAGGAAGTCCTCCAGAGCGTCCGCTCCCTTCTTGGTCTCAACAAACACCAGAGTCAGAGACTCTTTACCTAACGGACGAGATGAAGACGATGAGCACCTGAGAGAGCAGCTCGGCCGGAGCAGAAGCTGATGAATGGCAGACAGGAAGTGACCAGCATTTGGATCTCACAGAAGTGAACTGTTAAACTCAAGACGAGTGCAGAGAGAGCTGAGCCTCGATGTGCCGTCCTGCCAAACGCAGAGGACAGCAGTCGAAGACTTCACCGGAGTGTGTTTCCCGCACAGCGCTGTGACTCGGCTTCACTGCTATAGAGCGATGCGTCGCTGACGTCCACTATAGTCTCGACTCGAGACTGCTTCCCGAAACCGTCGTAAACTGGCTGATGATGTCACGCAGGCGAGGAGTAATAACTACTGGTCATGAGTCTGTTGGAGATCTGGGTAAGGCGAGATGTTCGGCTATAAATCAGACATGGCATCTGACGAATATTTCTCATGTTTCTCAGTTATTCTGCTTTATTTACAGATTCACTCACTCGTTCTTACGCACTAGAGCTCGTTCACACACACTCTTCAGAAACTACACGATGTAAATGACGGTTGTGTGTTCTGAATAAAGATAGATTGCACTGAATGTCAGCTTGCTTCTGCTCAGATCAGGATTTATTGAGTCACACTAGAAACTGTTGACCACAGGAGATCTGTCACTCAAACACACACCTCTGCGCTGCGGTCTGTGAATGCTGGTTGTAAATAAGATTAAGAAACACACACACTCGCTGAACCGGTAACGACGGATCTTGAGACTATAGTTGGCTAACGATGCTTTCGGGAAACACAGTCCAGTTCAGCACTGCATGCGCAGATCCAGCTGGAGGCCAACACTGGAACGGAGCATGACTGGGGGAGGGGGGGGGGGGGGGGGGGGTGTCCTAACACCACACGAGAACTAGATCTCGTCGACAGGGCGAAAGGGGTTGGAAAACAAACAATGTTCAAGCAAAATAAAGAGGTGAGATGATTGCATGGGTCCACTTCCAGTGGGGAGATCACGCCTCTACTCACCAGGTTTCTCTACGTTCTCGCCCGTATTGTCCTGAACCTCACTCGGAATAACTAAATAGAATCAGACCTTATGATGAGCTTCAACAAATATCAGTTTCATTCTAGATATGGTATACATGTTCAGATGGAGCTCTACTGCACTGTGAGAGGACCGTACAAACATCTATCTACTCCTGAACATCTAAGCATCTAAAAAAGTCATTCTGCAATACTAATGTCTGCCCTCACCCTATTGGACGAGAGCTGGTCGATGACATCACTGCTCTATAGCTGAACTCAACTCACTATAACTGATGTACTTTACACTGTTATTGAGCCACACATGCACTGATCTGACTTCCACTGAATAATGACTGTTACTATTGTGTTTCTAGAGCTGAAATCTGTTGGCATCATTGAATAACTGTCAGCGTAAAGCTGCTTTAACACAACCTGCATTATATCAGTGCTAATGACTACAGGTGACCTGACCTCACTGAACCTAAACTTGCTAATACTGACGTTTAGCTCATACTATACTCAGCCCCAGAGGACCTCAGGGGATAAGACACCCGTGTGAGGAGCAGGGTGCCATCATGACCACTAAAGAGCAGCACTGTAGATGATCAGGGTTAGCAGACGCGTACCTGTGGCGTTGAGCAAGTCCAGCAGGAAGGACCTCTTGTCGTTTTCCTCGACCCACACCACCTTCTGTGTGATGTTCTCCGAGGTGGACCCGACCCGGCCCACGGCCAGGAAGATGTACTCCTCCAGGAAGTCACGAGCCAAGATCTAAGAAACATCAAAACACCATAACTACACGTCTCAGTGTGCACACTGCCCATCCCAAACCCTGAGGTTAGAATAAGAGTAGTGTGTTGAAGAGTGTGCCGGAAGCCCGAAGTGTGGATCCATGCTCACTCTAACAGCTAATATTACCCACAATCCACTGCTCTTGAGGAACTACAAACACGAGTAAAGAGTAAAAAAACTAAAAACATGGCGGATACGCTCGACCGACGGTGAGGTTTAAAGGTTTGAGAGACTAATAAAGTTTAACCTGATAAAACATTTAATGTTATTAGTGTTTTATTTCACCCGTAATAGTGGACTTTTAAAAAGATCTGTTTGGTCTACGAGTCTCCGCATGAAAGACCCGCGACTGCAGATCAACGGGATTCTGCATTTCGTTCCGATACGGTAGGAAATTAAATGGAAGATTTGATCTTTAACAAGATGATTGACAGGTCCGTTTACACGGTGAGCAACCGTGAGTGTGCTAAAGCTCGTCTACTCTGCTGCTGCACACTCACTTCTTCACAAGGAGCACTTTTAGGGCGTAGTGTAAGCAGGCGAATTGAGACGCAGTAAATCATAAGTCATCCTGACACGCACCTGGATCTCCTTGGGGAAGGTGGCGCTGAACATCATGGTCTGGCGAAGGCCTTTGGGAGGCATCGTGTCCTGCTCCACGATACGCCGGATCTGCGGCTCGAAGCCCATGTCCAGCATCCGGTCCGCCTCGTCCAGAACCAGGTAACTAGAGAAACAGCTCAAGTTCAAGCCAACTACACATCGTACGGGTCAACATTATTTTTCTTTTATGCCAAAAATCATGAGGATATTAAGATCATGTTCATGAAGATATTTAGTAAATGTCCTGCCGTAAATATATAAACATGTATTTCTGTGAGTGAGTGCAGCACAATCGTGAACATAAATGCACAACTTTAAAGGAGATTTTCTCAATGTTCAGATTTTTTGCACCTCAGATTCCAGATTTTCAATAGTTGTGTCTCGACCAAATATTAAAATCCTAACAAACCACACATCAATGGAGAGATTATTTATTCAGCTCTCAGATGATGTATAAACCCCTTGTGAGTGGTTGAGGCCCAGGGTCACATGGGCAGATGCTTGACGTACTTGCAGTAGTCCATGCCGATCTTGCCGCGCTCCATCATGTCCACGAGCCGGCCGGGCGTGGCCACCAGCAGATGACAGCCGCGCTCCAGATCCCGGATCTGCTGGCCGATGTCAGCGCCGCCGTACACCACACAGGGCCGCACCAGAGAGCGGTACGCAAACTAGAGGGAACACCAGCGTTACACATCTCACTGATCTAATGACATCAGACTCTCAGTAGGGAACCATTTTAATTTGAACGATTCCAATTCTGCTTATCGATTCCTAATTTTAATTCCAATAAGGTAAAAAAAAAAAAAAAAAACTTTGATATTCACATTTAGTCTTATTGCAAAACATTTAACTGTAGCTGAATATCAACAAATCACACAATGTTTGCCTGTGGTTTAGGAAAAAAACTAGCCTAACTAATGTAAATTTTAAGCATTATTAAAGACAAGTAAACACTCCATAATTAAAAAAAAAAAAAAAAATTAGCAATCACAACAAATAGATGCAACTGAACAAAGATATGATTGAAATAAACTTGAAGTTTGAGGTATTTGGGGGCAGAAACTAATCAAATGTAAAATAACACTGCACTTTATTAACAGTGTTGGGTATAGTTACTTTGGAAAGTAGTTAATTAGGTTACAACGTTACCATCAATTAAAAGTAATCAGTTACGTTACTGCGTTATCTATTCATAAAAGTAACGCGTTAGAGTACTCATGCGTTACCAAAAATTAAAAGCCGTTTGCAGCGCCTCACACATGCTGCAGCTTGATTGACAGACACGGCCCCCTTTAAATGCACCTAGAAGTCGTGACTCCTGGCAATGAATAACGTCAGTCATCCGACTAAATTAACACTGCAGGATAACAATAACAGGAAAGACAGTCAGCTATTCCACATAGCGTTTTATTTATTTATTATCACAGAACATATTAATCAAAATTCACACCTTCCCAGCCCGGGTAGTAGAGATGCGCGGATGGGCTATTATTTCAATAAAAAAATCAATAATTATAATGCCGATATTATTTCAGTATAGAAATGCAGACATCCCAAGTCTATCGGAAGTTCCGGGAGTCTCCCGCATATTGATAGCGGCTCACTGATGCCCGCGAATTAGTTAAAATCTCCCGGAATCTAGAGCGAGCGCGCCGCGAGACAGAGTCTGTGCGCCAAACCGCGCAGCGCGTGCATGGCAGAGCGGGAGAGAGAGAGAGAGCAAGAGACTGCGCGCGTGTGCCTTAATGAAGCTGGAGGGTGGTGGGGTATTGAAGCGCAGAAACACTGTCTTGATCCTGGGGAATTTTTTTTATTCGGGATTTTCCTTTCCTTAAAATAACGGATTACTTTTTTTAAAAAATAACGAAGTTACTGATTACTTAACGCACAAAAACTAACGCGTTAAGTTACACATTTCACGAAAAAGGTAATTAGAGTACTCTAACGCGTTACTTTATAACGCGTTACCCACAACACTGTTTATTAATAACATATACATTACATATAGTTACTAAAGTGATGGTCAAAAACTAGTGAATTCTCTTTGTCTTTGATTAGTGTTATTATAAAGCAGGACTATATATATTAGAGCTGCACAGGTCCAATACACTGATACACATGAACAGAAAACAGTCTCTTGTGGTTTAATGGTTTAAAGTCATATTGAAATGCTCAAAGGAATCAATTAATTTCATAACTAGTTCTGGTCAGGGTGTGCATTACCTTCCTGGCCTCGTCGTAGATCTGGAGCGCCAGTTCTCTTGTCGGGGCCAAGACCAGAGAGATGGGGTACTGCTTACGGCGGCCATATTTCCCATTCTCCTGAGGACAAGAACACACCCAGTTAAGATCGGCCACACGTCTCCATTTGCTGAGCTATTCCCGAGAGAGTCCGTACCTGTGCGCTGTTCTTCGCCGCCTGCAGCGCTTCTCCTGGGCCCTCGGTGTAGATCTGGCTCAGAACCGGCAACAGGAACGCTGCGGTCTTACCAGAACCTGCAGTCACAAACACAAGTGTCAATCAAGCGCTGTCCCAAACACAAGTGTCAATCAAGCGCTGTCCCAAACACACGTGTCAATCAAGCGCTGTCCCAAACACACACACACACACGCTGAAACACAAGCGAGCTGATGCCTGACCTGTCTGTGCGCACGCCATCAGGTCTCTCTTGGACTTGATGATGGGAATGGCGTACTTCTGGACCGGGGTGGGTCGTGTGTAGCGGCTCAGGGCGATGTTACCCATGATGATCTCGCCCATCTCCAGATCCTGGAACTATCACCAAAACACACAGCTGTTAATTATTAATTAATGCACCGATTTTGGAAAATACCGATAAATCTTTATATCTAAAGCCGATAACCGATATATTGGCAGATAAATCCAAGTTGAAATAGGCAACTCACACTCTCAATGTGCTGTGGGCAGTTCTGGCCTGTGGCTTCAACGGGAATGTCATCATATTTCTCAAAGTTGATCCCGGTGTTGCTGGCAGCGAACAGCTCACTGCGAGGAAACGGGACACAAGCGTCAGGCACAACACCACTTTGGGTTCAAACCCATATGCCACATCCAGTTCATATCAATGGGTGCAAAGATTAGCACATATGAACACCATCATAACTACCTCATTCCGTCGCTCTTTGATGAATTATTAAAAATTCTATTAGCCATTAGAAAACAAAAAGGGAAAATGAAATGCTTAATGGGGGAAAACTGCGTCACACATAGGAAAGCGGATTAGTGATGGGTTCGGGAACACTCACTGCTCCTGGCGCTCGTTGGGAGGCAGCGGTTTGGACCAGTCCTCCTCGTCCCGGGAGTCCTCGCCCCAGCGGCTGTTCCCGCCGCCACCGAAGCCGCCGCGCTCGTACCTGCCAACACACAGATGCTCAGGCCGTGTACACACACCAAAACACATGTTTCTCTCTGGTTTGGCCTTGCGTCACTCTGAGACGGCGGTTTTATTCATGAAAACTCTCCAGTGTACACATTTGTAAATGCAGTTTTCGTGTTGTAGTGTGGACTGTCAAAACAGAGGCATTTAAAACTGATGATGTAAGTTTAGTCATGCGACTCATATTGTACCAATAGATATTGATGTTTATAGCGGTATTGTGCCGTTATGTGCTGTTCACTTTCTCACCGTTGCTAAAATATGTCACACACTCTTCATATCACAGTCCTGCACAGATGACCGAATACACTCACATTTTCTGTCCTGCGGTAACACATTAGCGGCCGCGTTTCAGAGCGAACACATAATGGTGAGTGAGAGCAGCCTGGACATCAGCGACTGCGGAGATATTCTGCTCAATACAATTATCCAGAAGAAGTGCGTATTAACTTTATTTCCCGCCTGCATCTTCTCAGTGAGCTTCTGTGAGGGTTACGCATGCGCAGTGAAGGAGAGTCTAGTGTTTTCAGGCGGTTTCCAAGTAACGGTGTGTGAACAGAGTTAACAAAAACGCCATTTTCAAATGTATCCGGATTAATGTAGACAGTCTTAGCTAAAGCTAAGAGCTACAGACTTGTGTAACATGCTAAAGAGAAAGCGAGCAGGGGAGAGAGGTCTTACCGGCCCCTGGAAGAAGATCCGCGGTCGTTGAAGAAAGAGGACTTGCCCCGGTCAGAGCGCCCACCGAAGCTGTTGTAAGCGGCGTCTTTTGGGGCGTTCCACCCGCCGCCATCTGTCAACCAAACACACACATCAGAACACGGCAGGCAACAAGTCAACTCACATTTTATTTATAAAGCGCTGGAAACAATACAGTGTTTCAAAGCAGCTTTACAGCGATAACCAGAAAATAATGCAACAGTTTGTTTCCAGGAGAAAACCGCGTCACAGTCCAGCTTTAGACACATGCCCCTCACAGACGTGCAGCGCTAGACTGGACCTTTCTGGATGTTAGCGGAGACATTTCTGTAGTTGTAGTGGAGTTACACTGATCTCATCATCATGTTGAACTTTTACACAAGTGTCCACAGTTCCTGAGGTGTTTATTAGACAGCGCTGACATGTTCTGCTCAATAGTGTTCAGTCTATGCTCGACCACAGAACAGCTTCATGCTTTGCTGGATCTTCTGCCGTCGCGTTACAACTGGTCTCTGTTGTGGCGTGAGGAACCAAACGTTGTGCAGATTAAGGGCCGGTAATATTATAAATGTGCAGATTAAGGGCCGGTAGTGTTATAAACGTGCAGATTAAGGGCCGGTAATATTATAAATGTGCAGATTAAGGGCCGGTAGTGTTATAAACGTGCAGATTAAGGGCCGGTAGTGTTATAAATGTGCAGATTAAGGGCCGGTAATGTTATAAACATGCAGATTAAGGGCCGGGTAATGTTATAATCGTGCAGATTAAGGGCCGGTAATGTTATAAACATGCAGATTAAGGGCCGGTAATGTTATAATCGTGCAGATTAAGGCCGGTAGTGTTATAATCGTGCAGATTAAGGGCCGGTAATGTTATAAACGTGCAGATTAAGGGCCGGTAATATTATAAATGTGCAGATCAAGGGCCGGTAGTGTTATAAACGTGCAGATTAAGGGGCCGGTAATATTATAAATGTGCAGATTAAGGGCCGGTAGTGTTATAATCGTGCAGATTAAGGGCCGGTAGTGTTATAAATGTGCAGATTAAGGGCCGGTAGGTAGTGTTATAATCGTGCAGATTAAGGGCTGGTAATGTTATAAACATGCAGATTAAGGGCCGGTAATGTTATAATCGTGCAGATTAAGGGCCGGTAGTGTTATAATCGTGCAGATTAAGGGCCGGTAATGTTATAAATGTGCAGATTAAGGGCCGGTAATATTATAAATGTGCAGATTAAGGGCCGGTAATATTATAAACGTGCAGATTAAGGGCCGGTAATATTGTAAACGTGCAGATTAAGGGCCGGTAATGTTGTAAATGTGCAGATTAAGGGCCGGGTAATGTTATAAACATGCAGATTAAGGGCCGGTAATGTTATAATCGTGCAGATTAAGGGCCGGTAGTGTTATAATCGTGCAGATTAAGGGCCGGTAAAGTTATAAACATGCAGATTAAGGGCCGGTAATGTTATAATCGTGCAGATTAAGGGCCGGGTAGTGTTATAATCGTGCAGATTAAGGGCCGGTAATGTTATAAATGTGCAGATTAAGGGCCGGGTAATATTATAAATGTGCAGATTAAGGGCCGGTAATATTGTAAACGTGCAGATTAAGGGCCGGTAATATTGTAAACGTGCAGATTAAGGGCCGGTAATGTTGTAAATGTGCAGATTAAGGGCCGGTAATGTTATAAATGTGCAGATTAAGGGCCGGGTAATATTATAAATGTGCAGATTAAGGGCCGGGTAATATTATAAATGTGCAGATTAAGGGCCGGTAATATTGTAAACGTGCAGATTAAGGGCCGGTAATATTGTAAACGTGCAGATTAAGGGCCGGTAATATTATAAACGTGCAGATTAAGGGCCGGTAATATTATAAATGTGCAGATTAAGGGCCGGTAATATTATAAATGTGCAGATTAAGGGCCGGTAATATTATAAATGTGCAGATTAAGGGCCGGTAATATTATAAATGTGCAGATTAAGGGCCGGGTAATATTGTAAACGTGCAGATTAAGGGCCGGTAATATTGTAAACGTGCAGATTAAGGGCCGGGGTAATATTGTAAACGTGCAGATTAAGGGCCGGGTAATATTATAAACGTGCAGATTAAGGGCCGGTAATATTATAAACGTGCAGATTAAGGGCCGGTAATATTATAAATGTGCAGATTAAGGGCCGGGTAATATTGTAAACGTGCAGATTAAGGGCCGGTAATATTGTAAACGTGCAGATTAAGGGCCGGGTAATATTGTAAACGTGCAGATTAAGGGCCGGGGTAATATTATAAACGTGCAGATTAAGGGCCGGGTAATATTGTAAACGTGCAGATTAAGGGCCGGTAATATTGTAAACGTGCAGATTAAGGGCCGGTAATGTTGTAAATGTGCAGATTAAGGGCCGGTAATGTTATAATAAGATCCTCTTCATACGTCAGAAGGGGAGCGAAATCTGATCGTCTTATTTTTAGACATGCTTGCAGAGAAAGATTCAGCAAAACAAAGTTACTGGGTTTCACTTTTCATGCGTTCTGTGTTGGTAGAAGCACTGGGACCCGATTACAGCACTTGCACACGGGGCGTGTCAGATTTTCACGATGTCCCCTTTAAGTATATTCAGCGATGGTTCAATTTTGTTGTAAAAGAGTTAATTTAGTTAATTTATATATACAGCCGGTCTGGAATAAACCGTGATGTAATCGTCCAGCTCAGCTCTCATAATGCTGTCGATGCAGAGATCAATAATACTGCTGATATTAAATGTCCTCAACTAAGCAAGCCAAGGCGACAGAGGAACTAGAACTCCACCAGGGACAGAATGGAGGAAACCCTCGTGAGAAACCAGTCGCTCGCTTCTCCTGGCCAAAGAACCAACAGTGTGCGATTATGATTGAGGTCAGAGGTCATAAGACATGCCTGCGCTCTGCAGTGTCTGGATGGGGTTGAAGGATCCGCCGGGTTTGCCCCTGAACCCTCCTCTTCCCCCGCGGTCGGTGCGCATCGGCCCGCGCCCGTTCCCGCCGTTCACACGGGAGCCGTCGTGGAAGCCGTTCACGAAGCCGTTGCTGCGCCCGTTGTCCCATCCTCCGGGAGAATCTGAGGGAGAGGAGAGCACGGTTATTGAACACGCAGGCACACGCCGCCAGCCGCCGAGGCGGAGGAGCGTTCTGGGGCGCCGAGGACACGCACAGCAGCTACGAGCGCACTCCCGCGTCCTAGCCAGCGCGGGCCAGTCAGCACGACCGACCGCGGCCAGATCGTTTGCTAATTGCAGAAATTAAAGCAAAGCAAATGCGTCCGAGTCGGAGTATCGCTATCTTGGAAACAAATGCCAAAATAACCTGTTAGTTTCGAGTCCAAGTGTGTGCGGAGAGCTAACTGTGGAATCATGCATATCCTAGCATTTCCTCAGAGCTTCTCTGTAGCCAAGGCTGTCAGGAGAGACACGTACAGCCCGGGGCCGAGAGCCGCTCGGTCTACCAGAGGAACAAACTGCAGTCAGGAGGACACGGGCAGAGGACACTAGAGGTCAAAGGGCGTTTCACACACGCTTGGGTTGGGTTTCAGAAGCTGTGCATGCCAGCGTACGCTCACTCGCGGCACTGCACTAAACATGGCCGGCGGGGGGTACAGCGATCCAGACACCAGTGGAAAACCACTCGGAGCGAGCGCCACTGAGCCAGCGCACTACACCGGCGTCACCCTAGACATGCGGAGCCACAGATGTAAAAACAAGCATTGGAGATTTAATGTTAGACAAGTAAAAACATTTCCCACTGCATGGAGTTCTGTGAGGGCTGAAGATCGTTCACACACACGACTAAACAACTCAGTTGTCAACACGGTGAGGGGATCAAAATACTTCAAAGTTGTCCTGAGGGCAGAACGCGTATCGTTCAAAACTCGTGTGTAACTTTGATGGAAGGTTTTGATCCACAAATGTTGAAGACTGTATATCGGCGTCCACATCTGCACACGTTTATCAGAAGATTGTTAAAGCAGGACGGATTCTGATTGGCAGTCAATGTTTTTATCATCCATCAACTGGAAAAAAAAAAGTTCTGAAAGTGATTGACACTATAGTTTCTGTGCAGTTATTGTTGTGGCCGGCTAATCTTTTACATTTAAGAAGATTTTAAACAATGTGTCCATCATTATTCACTACAGAGGAGGTGTACGTACCATTCTTGGGACCTTCTCTGTTCCTTAAATGAGGTGGAATGTAACGCCCTGGTGAAGGACAGAGCTTGTTAGCATGGCAAACACACACACACACTACTTCATCTAGAGTTAAATCAACTTCCTGGGGTTGAATGCTTTGATTAAACAAGATGTCAGCTGATCTGAAACTGGTGTGAGACGCAGATACTCACTTCCGGGGATTCCATCAGCGTTGTTCAAGTCTAGCACAGCGAGCTGCAAGAGAAACGAGACACTGTTGGCAAAACCCATAAACACCTGAACCGGGTCATTGAGAAAAGCGAACAACGTCACTTCCGGCAGAGGGCGCGCGAGAGCTCGAGCTCATTCAGCACAAGAGATCACGGAGGACAAACAAATTTATAATTTAACGTCCATCGAAATTTTTATTAAATCACTCGAACCCTGACTGTAGAATAAGCTGTAAAGTGGTTTACACAACTACATGTCAAACACAAAGCGTATTAACTGACAAATACCACCACATCAAAATTAAAAAAACGAAACCTGAGCCAAAAAGGACAGAATAAAAGCTCCGTGTCGCTGAGGTAAATTACGCCTTTAACATTTACAACACAACTTTATCACGCGTCACGCCTTAAATTCAGAACTAACTAAACAGATTATTGACTATTAATGACATGTCAAATTAGATTAATAACTCTTAGACTATTCTGAAGGTTTCAGTCGAGATATTCATGTCTGTTAGCGTTCATCTAACGTTAACGTACAGTATAAATTATATTAAGACATAAAAGACAGCGAATATAAGATGTGATAGCAAATGCAGTGAAACTGGGAACTGGTCAGACAAAGGCCCAGAAGCGGCTAAACAACAGGCCCGAGCGGCTCTCAATCCGCCAGATTAGAGTTTCTCCTCGCTGGATTTCAGGAGTCCGAACGACATCATAATCTACACACACATCCACATCAGAACCACGCCGTGCTCCCGAACCCTCTCGCGAAGCATCACACGGACACTGCGATGAAACGCAGCCGCGCGTGACGAATAAACGCTTCGCGTTCCGACGCGCCGCATCTCCGCCATCATCCGCGCATCGACAGCAGCGCCTCCATCTTAAACACGCAGCGCGGCTTCAGCGTCACCTCCACCCGCCCGAAACAGCCCGAAACCCCGCGATGGACCCTGGCTCACCTGCTGGTCTAGACCGTGTACATTCTCGACGGCCACATGACTCATAACTAACGAGTGGTGAAGGTTGATCTCGCGCAAAAACAGGGTTCTTTGTTTGCCGGTATGTTGCTCGTGCTCGCGCTGCTCGTGTCCGGTGATTCCTCTCGACGCCGGTCGGTCAGACTTATAACTTTGAGAAAAAAAATGAAAGAAAAACGGTGTATTCCACAAAACGTTAACGTTGCTTTAAAATGAAACGTGTCGGTTTGAGTTTTCGTCCGTGTGTGTGAAAGCGTTGCGCGTCGACGAGCGTCGGAACTCGAGCTGCGCGTCTCTCTCTGTGTGAGGGTGAAATAAGAGCGCAGCGGAAACCGCGTCATTTTATTGGACGACGCGAGCCGACAGATCTCACCGCGTGACGAGATCTCGCGAGACTTCGGGGAGCGACGCCACATTGATCTGTTTACAATAGTGAATGCGGCCTAGTGGCGATTATATAAAGTTTATTTCCATAATCTGTCAGCCATTTAACGCGTGCGCATTTTGACTCTTAAAAGCCCCCCTCCTGCAGATATGGTTAATTTGCGCTAGAAGCGCGCGTCCGTAGTTTAGATCTACAGGGCACGCGCACTAGAGCTGAGGAATGCGTGAGCCGTGAATGCGGTGTCAGTGCTTCGGATAAATGCCAAATTAATGTAAATATGTGCAAACATGGTATGACTTGCCTTCTATTATAATGCGTTTGCAAGTGTCAGTGTGTGTGAAGTGTAAGAACAGACATGTTAAAAGTGCTCAGGATCATCACAGCCTGAAAGGGTTTCTCCTCCTCCGTGTAAATAAAGCATTTCACAAGAATTATGATTTTTTTATTTATAAAACAGCCTAAACTCAAAATTAACGTTGGCTTGCTTAGTTGGTTATATTTAATTTAATATTCAGCAATATTATAGATATCCTGCACTGACAGCATTATATGAACTGAGCGGATATATAAATTAACTAATTTAATAACTTCTTTACAACAGAAATGAACATCGCTGAACTTAAGCTGGACTGATGCTATTCTCTTCTGGACACACTGTTGCATTATCCCCTGTTCTCTCTGTGAAGCGCTGTATGAAGCTGATGGACTGAGGAGAGCCTCGAGTGAGGAGTGTATTACACTGACGGATTAATCAAATACCATTTATTTTTACCTTTTAAAGTATAATTTTACAGTGTGCTGGGTTTGTACAGTGCTCCAGGAATATTATTCATGCACATTTCACAAAAACAGCTGTAGAATTCAAACAAAATTAAACCCTGAAAAGGAAAACCAAAGCAAAAGGCAAATGTCATTCTGACGAGAGGTTCACACACACACACACACACACACACACACACACACACACACACACACACACACACACGAGCGGTGAGCTGGAAGGCCTTCAGTGTGTGCTGGGTCCGGTCCGGTCTGGATGATCTCCAGCTGATCCACACGCCGTCTACTCAACCGCCCACCAGATGATTTAACAAGCGTGTGTGTGTGTGTGTGTGTGTGTGTGTGAGTGTGTGTGTGTGTGTGTGTGTGCAGTGGGTATTTGAAACCATTGGAAAGCTAGTAAAAAGTCAAGCTTGCATTTAAATGTTTCATTTATTGTCTCTAGTGGAGCGCTGCTTCTGTTATTACACGTCTGTGCCGGAGCCGCTCCAGGATCCGCACGCCGGCGCTAGCAGAACTGTACAGTAAACATCCCCTGAAACACCACAACACAAGGGTGACGCTTCCCAGCGCTCGAACTCTCGAACTCAACTAGATAACTTCTATCAGAGGAAACACAATAGAATATGGTGCGGTTCATTTTCCTGCGCAGGGATTTTGGTATTCAGACAAAAGAAGAAGAAGAAGAGGAGCCACACTTCATGAAGCCAGTGCAGTACGTGCTGTCGACGACTCCGGATCTCCTCGGAAACAGTAGTGTGTCCGTGGCTGCGTTCTCATTGGACAGGAGCAGAGGGAGTGGGCGGGGCCACGAGGAACTAGGCCAGACGCAGCTCCTCAAACAGCAGATACTTCACCGTCCAGAGTCACCGAGTCACACACATCCAGCGCTATTCTGTGGATTTGCCGACCCGAGCGCCGGGATACAGTGTGTGGAGGAGCCCGACAGGAGATGACATCACACTCCTGACAGGAGATGACATCACACTCCTGACAGGCCAAAGGCTTCCTGATGAATGGAGAAAACAAAAGAAACAAAAGTGCTGAAAGATTCCAACGCCACGAGGAAGCCTCGGGTTTCCCTTCATTCTGCAGTGTGTGTTACAGGACGAGGACGAGGAGGATCCCCACTCCTGCCGGCTCACACTGAGCTGTGTGTGTGTGTGTGTGTGTGTGCGCACCGGACTCTGCAGCACTGAGCCCCGTGTGTGTGTGTGTGTGTGTGTGTGTGTGTGTGTGTGTGTGTGAGGAGAGAGTCAGCGCTGCAGGAGTCGGGTGTGTTCCGCGAGTGTGTTCTCCGGGTCTGTCGAGTCTCTACTCTTTACTCTGGGCCGGGGGAGCCTCGTCAGACCCGTCCCAGCCCTCCTGACCCGCCCGCTGAGGGTTATTCATGTGCTGAGCGGCCGGCCCGGTGTACGGCTGCCCGTGCGGAAGAGCACTCACCTGTGGAGTCACAAAAAAAATGTATTACAAGTTTTTGAAATTTGTATGTTTAATTATGCAAATTAGGCATTATCTCATTAAATATGCTCAATTTTGCATATATTTTCGGTAGATAGATCTGAACATATGATAAAGCCAGGTGCAAAATTCTTTTTTCATTTTGATTACACACAAGATGAGAAAAGATGTTCAGAGGATTTCAGGAGATATGCTTTCATGACCTAGGAAATCTAAATATACTGTCCATAGCCTTAAAAAAAATAGATTTTTGCCATATTTTTTTGATTAAAATGTGACATAAATCAGGCCAGGAATGATTTATTAACAAATCCCTCTGAACATATCTTCAGAATACTGCTAAGTGTATAACTGGAGGGTTTGGTGTACATCGGCTGAGATGTGTCACTGGAGAATGACAAAAAGGCATTTCAAGATTTGTAATGTAAAAATTTATATTTTTTTAGTGGAAACAACGCTAGGCTAGTGCGTGTCGCTCACCTGCGGATACTGAGCCGGTGTCGCTGCAGAAGATGAGTTTGTGCTAAGCGCTAGGCTAGTGCGTGTCGCTCACCTGCGGATACTGGGCCGGTGTCGCTGCAGAATGAGGATAGAGGGCCGTGTCCTCTGGAGGCGTGGAGTCGTGCTCGTCGGGGGCTTCCTGGTCGTCGGGCTCCTGAACACAGCAAACACACGTGTGTTGATCTAGCGGAGAGCAGTGCTGAAAACACACGGCTTAAAGCCCGGTTCCCAGAGAACGCATCACCCGATGACACGCACAGCGGAGCTCAAGGCTGCACGATACTGGAAGACACTGACATTCAGATTTCTGCGATATATAATGCGATATGAAAAGATTTTTACCAGATGATTTGAAGAGTAAAAAGTAATATTTTTTAAAGGAGTTTTTTGAGTGCAAACCCTTGCAGAGATGAATGCTCTCAGGAGACGTATAGGTGTTCACACTCCAAGTGCAGTTTAAATAAAATATTGAACAAAATAAGAAAGATCTTTTTGCACTATTGCACTCTAAAAGAAAAAAATGTTTTTACTATAAATGACAATACTAATATTTACATCTTCCTTTTTCAAACAGCAAACCATCAGGCTCTTATTTCGGCAGGTAGCTGCCGCTCTCCGGATGAATGACGCGCTTCACTCTGAACCGCTAGCGCATAAACCGTAGTGATATTGCTGTTACTGTGACGTATATCGCGCAGCCCTACCCTGAGTGCGATGCGAGTCTGTGGACAGAAGTGTCAGCAGAATGCATGAATGTAGACGTTAACAACTTTGCAATTAAAAAACACAAACTTCTAAATCGTAATATGTTGCTAAAGCTCAGAGCCGTGACATCATGGCAGGAGTGGAGGAACTCACCAGCGGCGTCTGGTGAGGTTTGAGTGACAGAGCGCTCACCTCTTCAGGACAGAGCTCGCAGGCCTTGGCTAGCGTCATGCGCGCGCTGTGAGAGCGCTCCAGGAAGTAGCCGTTGGACGTCTCGTTGCTCTGCACGGGAGGAGACCAGTTGTTGTACGTGTACTGAGGGTTTCCAGTGTAAGGCCTGCGCTCCAGCTCGTCTCCCAGCCACTCCACCGCCCACGTCCACTTCCTCTTCAGGTCGCCGTACTCTGCCACACAATCACAACACAATCACTACACAACCACTACACAACCACTACACAGTCACTACACAACCACTACACAATCACTACACAGCCACTCCACCGCCCACGTCCACTTCCTCTTCAGGTCGCCGTTACTCTGCCACACAATCACAACACAATCACTACACAACCACTACACAATCACAACACAGTCACTACACAACCACCACACAATCACAACACAATCACTCCACAATCACTACACAACCACTACACAACCACTTCCTCTTCAGGTCCCCGTTACTCTGCCACACAATCACAACACAATCACTACAGAGTCACTACACAACCACTCCACAACCACTCCACAACCACTACACAACCACTCCACAGTCACTACACAGTCACTACACAACCACTCCACAACCACTCCACAACCACTACACAACCACTCCACAGTCACTCCACTGCCCACGTCCTCTTCAGGTCGCCGTTACTCTGCCACACAATCACAACACAATCACTACAGAGTCACTACACAACCACTCCACAGTCACTACACAACCACTACACAGTCACTCCACCGCCCATTTCCTCTTCAGGTCCCCGTTACTCTGCCACACAATCACAACAGTCACTACACAACCACTACACAGTCACTACACAACCACAACACAGTCACTACACAACCACTACACAATCACAACACAGTCACTACACAATCACAACACAGTCACTACACTGCCCACGTCCACTTCCTCTTCAGGTCGCCGTTACTCTGCCACACAATCACAACACAATCACTACAGAGTCACTACACAACCACTCCACAGTCACTACACAACCACTACACAATCACAACACAGTCACTACACAACCACTCCACAATCACAACACAGTCACTACACAACCACTCCACAGTCACTACACAACCACTCCACAGTCACTACACAACCACTACACAACCACTCCACAGTCACTACACAACCACTACACAGTCACTACACAATCACAACACAGTCACTACACAACCACTACACAATCACAACACAATCACTACAGAGTCACTACACAACCACTCCACAGTCACTACACAACCACTACACAGTCACTACACAATCACAACACAGTCACTACACAACCACTACACAATCACAACACAGTCACTACACAACCACTCCACAGTCACTACACAACCACTCCACAGTCACTACACAGCCACTCCACCGCCCACTTCCTCTTCAGGTCCCCGTTACTCTGCCACACAATCACAACAGTCACTACACAACCACAACACAGTCACTACACAACCACTACACAGTCACTACACAATCACTACACTGCCCACGTCCACTTCCTCTTCAGGTCGCCGTTACTCTGCCACACAATCACAACACAATCACTACAGAGTCACTACACAACCACTACACAGCCACTCCACCACCCACTTCCTCTTCAGGTCCCCGTTACTCTGCCACACAATCACAACAGTCACTACACAACCACAACACAGTCACTACACAATCACAACACAGTCACTACACAATCACAACACAGTCACTACACAACCACTACACAATCACAACACAGTCACTACACAACCACTACACAATCACAAACACAGTCACTACACAGTCACTACACAACCACTACACAATCACAACAAAGTCACTACACAACCACTACACCGCCCACGTCCACTTCAGGTCGCCGTTACTCTGCCACACAATCACAACACCGTCACTACACAACCACTACACAATCACAACACAGTCACTACACAACCACTACACAATCACAACACAGTCACTACACAATCACAACACAGTCACTACACAACCACTACACAATCACAACACAGTCACTACACAATCACAACACAACCACTACACAATCACAAACACAGTCACTACCACAACCACTACACCGCCCACGTCCACTTCCTCTTCAGGTCCCCGTTACTCTGCCACACAATCACAACACAGTCACTACACAACCACTACACAATCACAACACAGTCACTACACAATCACAACACAGTCACTACACAACCACTACACAATCACAACACAGTCACTACACAATCACAACACAGTCACTACACAACCACAACACAGTCACTACACAATCACAACACAATCACAACACAATCACAACACCGTCACTACACAACCACTACACAATCACTACACTGCCCACGTCCACTTCCTCTTCAGGTTGCCGTTACTCTGCCACACAATCACAACACAGTCACTACACAGCCACTCCACCGCCCATTTCCTCTTCAGGTCGCCGTTACTCTGCCACACAATCACAACACAGTCACTACACAACCACAACACAGTCACTACACAACCACTACACAATCACAACACAGTCACTACACAACCACTACACCGCCCATTTCCTCTTCAGGTCGCCGTTACTCTGCCACACAATCACAACACAGTCACTACACAACCACAACACAGTCACTACACAACCACTACACAATCACAACACAGTCACTACACAACCACAACACAGTCACTACACAACCACTACACAATCACTACAGAGTCACTACACAGCCACTCCACCGCCCATTTCCTCTTCAGGTCGCCGTTACTCTGCCACACAATCACAACACAGTCACTACACAACCACAACACAGTCACTACACAACCACTACACAATCACTACAGAGTCACTACACAGCCACTCCACCGCCCATTTCCTCTTCAGGTCGCCGTTACTCTGCCACACAATCACAACACAGTCACTACACAACCACAACACAGTCACTACACAACCACTACACAATCACAACACAGTCACTACACAACCACTACACAATCACAACACAGTCACTACACAGTCACTACACAATCACAACACAGTCACTACACAACCACTACACAATCACAACACAACCACTACACAATCACAACACAGTCACTACACAACCACTACACAATCACAACACAACCACTACACAATCACAACACCGTCACTACACAGCCACTCCACAATCACTACACTGCCCACGTCCACTTCCTCTTCAGGTTGCCGTTACTCTGCCACACAATCACAACACAATCACTACAGAGTCACTACACAACCACTACACAATCACAACACAATCACTACACAGTCACTACACAGCCACTCCACCGCCCATTTCCTCTTCAGGTCCCCGTTACTCTGCCACACAATCACAACACAATCACTACACAATCACTACACGATCACTACACGATCACTACACGATCACTACACAACCACTACACAGCCACTCCACTGCCCACGTCCTCTTCAGGTCGCCGTTACTCTGCCACACAATCACAACACAATCACTACACAATCACAACACAATCACTACACAATCACTACACAATCACTACACAATCACTACACAGCCACTCCACTGCCCACGTCCTCTTCAGGTCGCCGTTACTCTGCCACACAATCACAACACAATCACTACACAATCACAACACAATCACTACACAATCACTACACAATCACTACACAATCACTACACAGCCACTCCACCGCCCACGTCCTCTTCAGGTCCCCATTACTCTGCCACACAATCACAACAGTCACTACACAACCACTCCAGGTCGCCGTTACTCTCCCACAGAGTCACTCTTGCACCAGATCCTGTTTCAGAGTGTGTGTTCTCGAGCTCCAAACACTGGTGTGTGTTCTCGAGCTCCAAACACTGGTGTGTGTTCTCGAGCTCCAGACACTGGTGTGTGTTCTCGAGCTCCAGACACTGGTGTGTGTTCTCGAGCTCCAAACACTGGTGTGTGTTCTCGAGCTCCAGGACACTGGTGTGTGTTCTCGAGCTCCAGACACTGGTGTGTGTTCTCGAGCTCCAGACACTGGTGTGTGTTCTCGAGCTCCAGACACCGGTGTGTGTTCTCGAGCTCCAGACACTGGTGTGTGTTCTCGAGCTCCAGACACTGGTGTGTGTTCTCCAGCTCCAGACACTGGTGTGTGTTCTCGAGCTCCAGACACCGGTGTGTGTTCTCCAGCTCCAGACACTGGTGTGTGTTCTCGAGCTCCAAACACTGGTGTGTGTTCTCGAGCTCCAGACACTGGTGTGTGTTCTCGAGCTCCAGACACCGGTGTGTGTTCTCGAGCTCCAAACACTGGTGTGTGTTCTCGAGCTCCAGACACTGGTGTGTGTTCTCGAGCTCCAGACACCGGTGTGTGTTCTCGAGCTCCAGACACTGGTGTGTGTTCTCGAGCTCCAGACACTGGTGTGTGTTCTCGAGCTCCAGACACTGGTGTGTGTTCTCGAGCTCCAGACACCGGTGTGTGTTCTCGAGCTCCAGACACTGGTGTGTGTTCTCGAGCTCCAGACACCGGTGTGTGTTCTCGAGCTCCAGACACCGGTGTGTGTTCTCGAGCTCCAGACACTGGTGTGTGTTCTCCAGCTCCAGACACTGGTGTGTGTTCTCGAGCTCCAGACACTGGTGTGTGTTCTCGAGCTCCAAACACTGGTGTGTGTTCTCGAGCTCCAGACACTGGTGTGTGTTCTCGAGCTCCAGACACTGGTGTGTGTTCTCCAGCTCCAGACACTGGTGTGTGTTCTCCAGCTCCAGACACTGGTGTGTGTTCTCGAGCTCCAGACACTGGTGTGTGTTCTCGAGCTCCAGACACCGGTGTGTGTTCTCGAGCTCCAGACACTGGTGTGTGTTCTCGAGCTCCAGACACTGGTGTGTGTTCTCGAGCTCCAAACACTGGTGTGTGTTCTCGAGCTCCAGACACTGGTGTGTGTTCTCGAGCTCCAAACACTGGTGTGTGTTCTCGAGCTCCAGACACTGGTGTGTGTTCTCGAGCTCCAAACACTGGTGTGTGTTCTCGAGCTCCAGACACTGGTGTGTGTTCTCGAGCTCCAGACACTGGTGTGTGTTCTCGAGCTCCAGACACTGGTGTGTGTTCTCGAGCTCCAGACACTGGTGTGTGTTCTCGAGCTCCAGACACTGGTGTGTGTTCTCGAGCTCCAGACACTGGTGTGTGT
>JARPMJ010001240.1:57500-65000 GCA_033366665.1 Phoxinus dragarum | reverse complement strand
ACGAAGAGGTTGAAGTACTGCTGCAGGTGCCGCCCGTGTTCCGACACTTCCCTCCTCAGCAGGTTCAGCACCGCCCGCAGCAGGTGATCGCTCAGGGTCACGGGGTCACTCGCCTGCTCACAACCACACACGGATGTTTACACGCGGTTACACGCGTTTACTAAATGTGGTTTAAAGGATTAGTTCACTTCAGAATTATTGTGTCCTGATAGTTTACTCTCCGCACGTCATCCAAGATGTTCATGCGTTTCTTTCTTCAGTGGAAAGGAAATGAAGGTTTTTGAGGGAAACATTCCAGGATTTTTCTCCATATATTTAAATACTTTTAACCACAAATATCATCTTGCTCATCCACGACTTCACGCATCGCGTAATCACGTTGAATCACACGTGTGTTCCGGTTCATAGGTGTGGAGTTCATAAACTCCATCTCACGTTCTTCTCCAACTTCTAAATCGTCCAACATCGTTGTTTTAACTTTTATGTATGTATTTATGTTAATAAATGGCGTTTGACTCTGTAAACACTGGGTCTGTTCTTCCGCCAACGTCACGCGTGACCTTTCACCTGATGATGTAATGTGTGGCGCATCACAGCGAGTGCAAGACCAGCATTAGTGGTTAAAAGTGTATAAATGTTTATTTAGTTATAAAATGTCGGCTGGTGTGTCTAGATGAGACTCTTATGCCTCGGCTGGATCGTGTCGAGACTGAAGCTGAAACTCACATCTGGACCTTCGACCCGCTGGACCGTTGAAGACGCTATATGGAGAACATCTGGAGTGTGTTCCTCACACACCTGCATTTCTGTTCCACTGAAGACAGACGTGAACATCTTGGATGATGTGGGGAGAGGAAATCATCACGGAATTATAATTCTGAAGTGAACTAATCCTTTAACTTTGTTGTTAAATGATTTCAAAGAGTTAACTGAATAAAAAAGGGGCTAAACCCACCGCTATCTGATAACCCATGCTACAGGGATTCAGGATTTTGACAAGAGAACATGTTGGTGGATCTTTTCCTGATATTAAAAGCTTGCGTGTCATCCTGTAATGAACCTATTCGGCCACTGGCATAAACTATCTGGTCCCAACGATTAGAAAGATGATAAAAACGTCTCCTTCCAACATTGGGACTTATTTCAGAGTGTGTCTATGGAGTCCAGAACCCTCTTCTGCTTGACATTAGTTAAAGCTCTGAAAGATCAAAGTGCAGATAAATAAAGTTTTTGTCTCTGAAAACAAAGTGATTCTGAACGAAACAAGTCATCAGTGCTTCAGTCTCACTTCCTGCTGAACCTGCACAGGTTTGTAACTAATTAGCATAATGCCAGCCTGTGGTGTTGATTGGCTGAGTAGCGTCTCTTAGGCCCGCCCTCAAATACTAGTGTATCTGAGACTGGAAGAGTTCGATTCGTTTCTCTCCTGCACTGGTTTATCTCTCATGTACTGGTTTATCTCTCCTGCACTAGTTTATCTCTCATGTACTGGTTTATCTCTCCTGCACTAGTTTATCTCTCATGTACTGGTTTATCTCTCCTGCACTAGTTTATCTCTCCTGCACTGGTTTCTCTCTCCTGCACTGGTTTCTCTCTCCTGCACTGGTTTATCTCTCCTGCACTGGTTTCTCTCTCCTGCACTAGTTTATCTCTCCTGCACTGGTTTATCTCTCCTGCACTGGTTTATCTCTCCTGCACTGGTTTATCTCTCATGTACTGGTTTATCTCTCCTGCACTGGTTTATCTCTCCTGCACTGGTTTATCTCTCCTGCACTAGTTTATCTCTCATGTACTGGTTTATCTCTCCTGCACTGGTTTATCTCTCCTGCACTGGTTTATCTCTCCTGCACTGGTTTATCTCTCCTGCACTGGTTTATCTCTCCTGCACTGGTTTATCTCTCCTGCACTAGTTTATCTCTCATGTACTGGTTTATCTCTCCTGCACTGGTTTATCTCTCCTGCACTGGTTTATCTCTCCTGCACTGGTTTATCTCTCATGTACTGGTTTCTCTCTCCTGCACTGGTTTATCTCTCCTGCACTGGTTTATCTCTCCTGCACTAGTTTATCTCTCATGTACTGGTTTATCTCTCCTGCACTGGTTTATCTCTCCTGCACTGGTTTATCTCTCCTGCACTGGTTTATCTCTCATGTACTGGTTTATCTCTCCTGCACTGGTTTATCTCTCATGTACTGGTTTATCTCTCCTGCACTGGTTTATCTCCCCTGCACTGGTTTATCTCTCCTGCACTGGTTTATCTCTCCTGCACTGGTTTATCTCTCCTGCACTGGTTTATCTCCCCTGCACTGGTTTATCTCTCCTGCACTGGTTTATCTCTCCTGCACTGGTTTATCTCTCCTGCACTGGTTTATCTCTCCTGCACTGGTTTATCTCTCCTGCACTGGTTTATCTCTCCTGCACTGGTTTATCTCCCCTGCACTGGTTTATCTCTCCTGCACTGGTTTATCTCTCATGTACTGGTTTATCTCTCCTGCACTGGTTTATCTCCCTGCACTGGTTTATCTCTCCTGCACTGGTTTATCTCTCCTGCACTGGTTTCTCTCTCCTGCACTGGTTTATCTCCCCTGCACTGGTTTATCTCTCCTGCACTGGTTTATCTCTCCTGCACTGGTTTATCTCTCATGTACTGGTTTATCTCTCCTGCACTGGTTTCTCTCTCCTGCACTGGTTTCTCTCTCCTGCACTGGTTTATCTCTCCTGCACTGGTTTCTCTCTCCTGCACTGGTTTCTCTCTCCTGCACTGGTTTATCTCCCCTGCACTGGTTTATCTCTCCTGCACTGGTTTATCTCTCCTGCACTGGTTTATCTCTCATGTACTGGTTTATCTCTCCTGCACTGGTTTCTCTCTCCTGCACTGGTTTCTCTCTCCTGCACTGGTTTATCTCTCCTGCACTGGTTTATCTCTCCTGCACTGGTTTATCTCTCCTGCACTGGTTTCTCTCTCCTGCACTGGTTTCTCTCTCCTGCACTGGTTTCTCTCTCCTGCACTGGTTTCTCTCTCCTGCACTGGTTTATCTCTCCTGCACTGGTTTATCTCTCCTGCACTGGTTTCTCTCTCCTGCACTGGTTTATCTCTCCTGCACTGGTTTATCTCTCCTGCACTGGTTTCTCTCTCCTGCACTGGTTTCTCTCTCATGTACTGGTTTATCTCTCCTGCACTGGTTTCTCTCTCCTGCACTGGTTTCTCTCTCCTGCACTGGTTTCTCTCTCCTGCACTGGTTTATCTCTCCTGCACTGGTTTATCTCTCCTGCACTGGTTTATCTCTCCTGCACTGGTTTCTCTCTCCTGCACTGGTTTCTCTCTCATGTACTGGTTTATCTCTCCTGTACTGGTTTATCTCTCCTGCACTGGTTTCTCTCTCCTGCACTGGTTTCTCTCTCCTGCACTGGTTTATCTCTCCTGCACTGGTTTATCTCTCCTGCACTGGTTTCTCTCTCCTGCACTGGTTTATCTCTCCTGCACTGGTTTCTCTCTCCTGCACTGGTTTCTCTCTCCTGCACTGGTTTCTCTCTCCTGCACTGGTTTCTCTCTCCTGCACTGGTTTCTCTCTCCTGCACTGGTTTCTCTCTCCTGCACTGGTTTATCTCTCCTGCACTGGTTTATCTCTCCTGCACTGGTTTATCTCTCCTGCACTGGTTTATCTCTCCTGCACTGGTTTCTCTCTCCTGCACTGGTTTATCTCTCCTGCACTGGTTTATCTCTCCTGCACTGGTTTATCTCTCCTGCACTGGTTTATCTCTCCTGCACTGGTTTCTCTCTCCTGCACTGGTTTATCTCTCCTGCACTGGTTTATCTCTCCTGCACTGGTTCTCTCTCCTGCACTGGTTTCTCTCTCCTGCACTGGTTTATCTCTCCTGCACTGGTTTATCTCTCCTGCACTGGTTTATCTCTCCTGCACTGGTTTCTCTCTCCTGCACTGGTTTCTCTCTCCTGCACTGGTTTCTCTCTCCTGCACTGGTTTATCTCTCCTGCACTGGTTTCTCTCTCCTGCACTGGTTTATCTCTCCTGCACTGGTTTCTCTCCTGCACTGGTTTATCTCTCCTGCACTGGTTTATCTCTCCTGCACTGGTTTCTCTCTCCTGCACTGGTTTATCTCTCCTGCACTGGTTTATCTCTCCTGCACTGGTTTATCTCTCCTGCACTGGTTTATCTCTCATGTACTGGTTTCTCTCTCATGTACTGGTTTATCTCTCCTGCACTGGTTTCTCTCTCCTGCACTGGTTTATCTCTCCTGCACTGGTACTGGTTTCTCTCTCCTGCACTGGTTTCTCTCTCCTGCACTGGTTTCTCTCTCCTGCACTGGTTTCTCTCTCCTGCACTGGTTTCTCTCTCATGTACTGGTTTATCTCTCCTGCACTGGTTTCTCTCTCCTGCACTGGTTTCTCTCTCCTGCACTGGTTTATCTCTCCTGCACTGGTACTGGTTTCTCTCTCCTGCACTGGTTTCTCTCTCCTGCACTGGTTTCTCTCTCCTGCACTGGTTTCTCTCTCATGTACTGGTTTATCTCTCCTGCACTGGTTTCTCTCTCCTGCACTGGTTTCTCTCTCCTGCACTGGTTTCTCTCTCCTGCACTGGTTTATCTCTCCTGCACTGGTTTATCTCTCCTGTACTGGTTTATCTCTCCTGCACTGGTTTCTCTCTCCTGCACTGGTTTCTCTCTCCTGCACTGGTTTCTCTCCCCTGCACTGGTTTCTCTCCCTGCACTGGTTTCCTCTCTCCTGCACTGGTTTCTCTCTCCTGCACTGGTTTCTCTCCCCTGCACTGGTTTCTCTCTCCTGCACTGGTTTCTCTCTCCTGCACTGGTTTCTCTCTCCTGCACTGGTTTCTCTCTCCTGCACTGGTTATCTCTCCTGTACTGGTTTATCTCTCCTGCACTGGTTTCTCTCTCCTGCACTGGTTTCTCTCTCCTGCACTGGTTTATCTCTCCTGCACTGGTTTCTCTCTCCTGCACTGGTTTCTCTCTCCTGCACTGGTTTATCTCTCCTGCACTGGTTTCTCTCTCCTGCACTGGTTTCTCTCTCCTGCACTGGTTTCTCTCTCCTGCACTGGTTTCTCTCTCCTGCACTGGTTTATCTCTCCTGCACTGGTTTCTCACTCTCCTGCACTGGTTTCTCTCTCCTGCACTGGTTTCTCTCTCCTGCACTGGTTTCTCTCTCCTGCACTGGTTTATCTCTCCTGCACTGGTTTCTCTCTCCTGCACTGGTTTCTCTCTCCTGCACTGGTTTCTCTCTCCTGCACTGGTTTCTCTCTCCTGCACTGGTTTCTCTCTCCTGCACTGGTTTCTCTCTCCTGCACTGGTTTATCTCTCCTGCACTGGTTTATCTCTCCTGTACTGGTTTATCTCTCCTGCACTGGTTTCTCTCTCCTGCACTGGTTTCTCTCTCCTGCACTGGTTTCTCTCTCCTGCACTGGTTTCTCTCTCCTGCACTGGTTTCTCTCTCCTGCACTGGTTTATCTCTCCTGCACTGGTTTATCTCTCCTGTACTGGTTTATCTCTCCTGCACTGGTTTCTCTCTCCTGCACTGGTTTCTCTCTCCTGCACTGGTTTCTCTCTCCTGCACTGGTTTATCTCTCCTGCACTGGTTTCTCTCCCCTGCACTGGTTTCTCTCCCCTGCACTGGTTTCTCTCTCCTGCACTGGTTTCTCTCTCCTGCACTGGTTTCTCTCTCCTGCACTGGTTTATCTCTCCTGCACTGGTTTCTCTCTCCTGCACTGGTTTCTCTCTCCTGCACTGGTTTCTCTCTCCTGCACTGGTTTCTCTCTCCTGCACTGGTTTCTCTCTCCTGCACTGGTTTCTCTCTCCTGCACTGGTTTATCTCTCCTGCACTGGTTTCTCTCTCCTGCACTGGTTTCTCTCTCCTGCACTGGTTTATCTCTCCTGCACTGGTTTCTCTCCCCTGCACTGGCACTGGTTCCTCTCACCTGTGTGGCTGTGCTGGGAGAGGTCACTGGGGCCGGGCACGGGCCGTCCTGCAGGGAGAAGTGAGCGATGAACACGATGAGCTTGGCGAAGGCTCCGCGGACCTCGGCGCTGGGACACTCCAGCAGGAACTCGGAGAAGCGCGCGGGGAAGGAGAACAACACGCTGTGAGCAAACCAGCTGCGCACGTTCTTGCTGTGACGCAACAGCAGACACAGGGCGTCGTACCTGGCGGAGGAGCAGAGGAGAGAGAGGTCAGGTGACACGGAACACACACCAGTGGAGCAGCGGACCACACAACTCACGGATCGGGTCATTTACGGGTTTAGAGCCACGGATCGGGTCATTTTTAGGGCGAATTAGCGAATAAACGTAAAAAAAAAAAAAAACACTTAACTAGCCTAAAATGCCCAGGCTAGTCGACTAAACCGTGACTGGATGAAAACAGGGCAAGGTTGACTTAACATGATAAGAACCAAAAAGTACATTTGACACAGGACTACGACTAAATGTCAAAATAGCTGACCAACTGAACACTATACAGTAGGTGTGTCCACACATCCGACTGGTTTTAAAACCGCTGACGCTCAGCTAGCGCCCAGCTAACGCTCAGCTAGCGCTCACCAGTCGCTCGCAGGGCCTCGGACGACCTTCTTCGTGTGGAAGCCGGTGCTGAACAGGAATCTGGCAGCGAGCTGTACACTGATCATGGCGATTTCTTCCGCTTCGGGTAAAAGGTGATCTTGACCTGGAAGGAGAAGAGGAGCGTCTTAACACCAGATTCTCACGCACACCGAGCCACTGAGTCCACACGCACACCGGGTCTGTCCTTCTCACGCTGTCAAAAGCATAACAAAGCAACAGGTGGCGATATAACCCTAACCGTGAAGCAATGTGGGCCAATCAGAAGCCTGGGAAAAGGTTGTAACCGGCTCTGCGGTTCTGAAAAGCCGTGTGCGTGTGGAGCGGGCGGCGCTCGAGCTCTCACCTGGAGGAGGGTTCAGGTACACGCTGTTGCACGTCAGCAGCTTCTTCATGAACTGGAAGTACTCGAGGCTGAACTGCATGCGGCTGTGCATGAACTGCACGTTCCGCTTGCGGACGCTGGCCTCGATGGCCGACGGCATCTTGGGTCGGTTGGGCCGGGACGCGAGCGTGAGTTCGGTGATGTACTTCACCAGCTCGCCGTCGCCCCCTGTGGCGTCCATGCGCTCGTAGAACAGAATGTACGCGTTCCACCAGCGCTTCTGCCGCCGGTACGACATGCGCTTCATCATGTGATCGAACACCTCGCCCATGTACTCGCCCCCGAAGCACTGGTTCTTCATCTCCTCGTCGTCGTCCATCTTGCACTCCGTCACGTCGCCGTCGTCAAACTTAAACCAGCGGTCCTTCAGCCCGTCGCCGTCGCTGCCGTGGCGCTGCACCACGTACGAGTAGTAGTGTCCGCCGCTAGCCTGACCCGAGTGCACTAGCACGCCCACGAGCCTGTAGCGCGAGCTAGCGCTGGGATCCGGCGGGGGGGTCTCCGGAGGACCTCGTCCCCCTCCAGCTTCGC
>JARPMJ010001240.1:50000-52500 GCA_033366665.1 Phoxinus dragarum | reverse complement strand
CATGTTTCTAATTCTCTACAAAACAAGCCTTGACAAACGACTTGTCTGGCCTTAAAAAATTTTAGACAGAATTTTATCACTTCGGGGTAGATACGAAACCGAAATGATCCGGACAACGCTTTATACGCGAAACTGAAATTACACACAACATGAACACTGATCATGACTGTTCATGAACACATTACCCATCAGCCACTGCTCTAACACTGTGTCCTGTTCACGAGCACATTACCCATCAGCCACTGCTCTAACTGTGTCCTGCGTGAGTACCTGAACTGCTTCCAGAAGCCGCGGGGGACGTAGTACTGCAGCCGGGACGCCGCCAGGTGCCCGAAGATCACCTGCAGATGCCGGAGCACGCCGATGTTGTACTCCTTACGGTCCTCCGCCTTGTAGAGAGAGGGCGTGTCATCAAACTGCTGATGAGAACTAACACATCACCTGGGTCCACATTACTCTGCAGAACACGGCTCGCCCGCGCCCGCGCTGAAGCCTCCGCCACACGGCCCGCACAGACACGGCTAGTCACGCACACCCGAGCGGACCTGAGCCGCCAGACTCCGACAGACTTCCACACATTTAAATTGGATTTCAAACCAAATCAAGTCACTTTCATTTACATATGGCTTTTAACAACATAGATTGTTTCAAATCAGCTTTACGGTGATAATAGTTAACGATAGATAACCGTGATAATGAATGACTGACCCATCTCGAGAATAAAGTTATTGTCCAGATAAAGTTAGTTTTAATTGATTCACTTCCGTTGCAGAGATCATTAGTGATTAACTTAGCGGCCGCTAACACGACACCATTCTAACGCTCACACACACACACACACACACACACACACACACACACACACACACACACACACACACACACACACACACACACACACACACACACACACACACACACACACACACACACACACACACACACACACACACACACACACACACACACACACACACACACACACACACACACACACACACACACACACACACACACACACACACACACACACACACACACACACACACACACACACACACACACACACACACACACACACACACACACACACACACACACACACACACACACACACACACACACACGTCCCTGGACCACAGCACCAGTCTGGAGCCGCACGGGTATATCTGTGGCAATAGCAACTATACACTGTATGGGTCAAAATGATCCATTTTTCTTTTATGCCAAAAATCATGAGGATATTAAGATCATGTTCATGAAGATATTTAGTAAATGTCCTGCCGTAAATATATAAAACATGTATTTTTGTGAGTGAATGCAGCACAATCGTGAACATAAATGCACAACTTTAAAGGAGATTTTCTCAATGTTTACATTTTTTTGCTCCTCAGATTCCAGATTTTCAATAGTTGTGTCTCGACCGAATATTGTCCTATCCTAACAAACCACACATCAGTGGAGAGATTATTTATTCAGCTTTATATGATGTATACATGCACCTGTGTGACTGGTTTTGAGGTCCAGGGTCACATATATCATGTGATCTTCAACCGCTCACAGTATCTAAACCGGATGGGATTGAGTCGGGTGTGCGTATAGACGGCCTCTGGACGGACAGTGGTGACGGGGCCTCGGGGTTCCCGTGCGGTTCTCACCTCGTTGTCCTGCTTCTCGTCCCCGGACGTGTCGTCGTCGACGTCGCTGCCGGTGCCCTCGATGGCCAGGAGCCCGTTGCGGATGTGCGGGATCATGTAGAGCTGCTGGATCACAGAGTTCATGTAGCATGTGGCTCCCGCGTTCTTCAGGCCCACGAAGCCTCTGTTCGGCCTCGGGCCCACCGGGGGGAGATACTCCCACTCCGTCAGCGCCTCGCAGCCTGACAACACACACACACACACACACGTTACACATGAGCCTCGCAGCCTGACAACACACACACACACACACGTTACACATGAGCCTCGCAGCCTGACAACACACACACACACACACGTTACACATGAGTCTCGCAGCCTGAGAACACACACACACACACACGTTACACATGAGCCTCGCAGCCTGACAACACACACACACACACACGTTACACATGAGTCTCGCAGCCTGAGAACACACACACACACACACGTTACACATGAGCCTCGCAGCCTGAGAACACACACACACACACACGTTACACATGAGCCTCGCAGCCTGAGAACACACACACACACACACGTTACACACGAGCCTCGCAGCCTGAGAACACACACACACACACACACACGTTACACATGAGCCTCGCAGCCTGACAACACACACACACACACACGTTACACATGAGCCTCGCAGCCTGAGAACACACACACACACACACGTTACACATGAGCCTCGCAGCCTGAGAACACACACACACACACACGTTACACATGAGCCTCGCAGCCTGAGAACACACACACACACACACGTTACACACGAGCCTCGCAGCCTGAGAACACACACACACACACACACACGT
>JARPMJ010001240.1:27500-47500 GCA_033366665.1 Phoxinus dragarum | reverse complement strand
TTACACACTCACTACAGCTAGAAAAGATCATACTCAACCGTCGCTTTAAGTGAGTAGGACGTTCACCTTTATTAGATTAGCGCCATCCTTCTCACAGCCGATGTAGAACTTCTTCTCTGGCGTCTGGAAGGCCAGCAGTTCTTTGGTGATGCCCAGGTGTCCCTCGAGGATGGTGTCCTCCACGCCGGCCTCGCCCGCCGCCTTCACCTCGTCCTGCGCACAGGAACACCACAGTCAAACCTCGCCGCGGCGCCGCGCCGCGCAGCTGCTGTGAACGGGACTCACGCGGATCCTCTTGAGCCAGTCGATCTCGTTGTTGAGCAGCACCTCGGCGTTGGGCAGGTTGATGTTGCTGTTGTACGCGTAGTTGAGCAAGTGGCGTAAGAGCGTGAAGTAATCGCCAGCGTGCTTCGCCCTTTCTTTAGCCGTACTCTGAAACGGCAGCAAGCAGTCGTTAGCGGCATCTAAACACGTTGCATCATGGGCCAAGCCCTCCGCATGGGTGCGGCACTCACCCCCAGCACCGTGAAGAGGAGGGTGATGAAGAACAGCAGGGGGGCGGTGTCCCATACAGCACCTGGTGGCCATGAGGAAGAACTGCTCCTGCGCCGTCTGGCGCACCGCTCTGAGGAAAACACACCGCTCGTTAGCAACTCAATCTCCACACGACGCCACTTCCTTCTCACGCTAACCCTCAGCTGCTCTTCGCCTGAACGTTTTTACATAACTTCAGTCTGTGCTTTAAAGCGTTCGAGAGCGTACCAGTTTGAGTTGGAAATTAATGTTCAGGTCTACGCTCAAACAGTGAATAAATGGATTATAAATACTGTGTAAATATAATTTAGTATAAAAAAAAGCCCCTAAAAATACAAAATAAAACCATCAAACTAAAATATAGTATTCATTTCATTGACAAAAAAAACAAACAAAAAAAACTGTGATTTTTGGGCGACACCGAAGAGCACCAGCGGATCATAAGCGCTACACACTGGAGGTTCTCGGAGATGCTAACACTGGAACGCTAGCTGTGTAAGCTCAGGGTGTCTCGGAGATGCTAACACTGGAACGCTAGCTGTATTTCCCCCGCTGTGTAAGCTCAGGGTGTCTCGGAGATGCTAACACTGGAACGCTAGCTGTGTAAGCTCATGGTGTCTCGGAGATGCTAACACTGGAACGCTAGCTGTATTTCCCCGCTGTGTAAGCTCATGGTGTCTCGGAGATGCTAACACTGGAACGCTAGCTGTATTTCCCCCGCTGTGTAAGCTCAGGGTGTCTCGGAGATGCTAACACTGGAACGCTAGCTGTGTAAGCTCATGGTGTCTCGGAGATGCTAACACTGGAACGCTAGCTGTATTTCCTCGGCTGTGTGAGCTCAGGCTGTCTCGGAGATGCTAACACTGGAGCGCTAGCTGTATTTCCTCGGCTGTGTGAGCTCAGGCTGTCTCGGAGATGCTAACACTGGAACGCTAGCTGTGTGAGCTCAGGGAGTCTCGGAGATGCTAACACTGGAACGCTAGCTGTGTAAGCTCAGGGTGTCTCGGAGATGCTAACACTGGAACGCTAGCTGTGTAAGCTCAGAGTGTCTCGGAGATGCTAACACTGGAACGCTAGCTGTATTTCCCCCGCTGTGTGAGCTCAGGCTGTCTCGGAGATGCTAACACTGGAACGCTAGCTGTGTAAGCTCAGGGTGTCTCGGAGATGCTAACACTGGAACGCTAGCTGTATTTCCTCGGCTGTGTGAGCTCAGGCTGTCCTCGGAGATGCTAACACTGGAACGCTAGCTGTGTAAGCTCAGGGTGTCTCGGAGATGCTAACACTGGAACGCTAGCTGTGTAAGCTCAGGGTGTCTCGGAGATGCTAACACTGGAACGCTAGCTGTGTAAGCTCAGGGTGTCTCGGAGATGCTAACACTGGAACGCTAGCTGTATTTCCCCCGCTGTGTGAGCTCAGGCTGTCTCGGAGATGCTAACACTGGAACGCTAGCTGTGTAAGCTCAGGGTGTCTCGGAGATGCTAACACTGGAACGCTAGCTGTATTTCCTCGGCTGTGTGAGCTCAGGCTGTCTCGGAGATGCTAACACTGGAACGCTAGCTGTGTAAGCTCATGGTGTCTCGGAGATGCTAACACTGGAACGCTAGCTGTGTAAGCCATGGTGTCTCAGAGATGCTAACACTAGAACGCTAACTGTATTTCCTCGGCTGTGTGAGCTCAGGCTGTCTCGGAGATGCTAACACTGGAACGCTAGCTGTGTAAGCTCATGGTGTCTCAGAGATGCTAACACTAGAACGCTAACTGTATTTCCTCGGCTGTGTGAGCTCAGGCTGTCTCGGAGATGCTAACACTGGAACGCTAGCTGTGTAAGCTCAGAGTGTCTCGGAGATGCTAACACTGGAGCGCTAGCTGTATTTCCTCGGCTGTGTGAGCTCAGGGCTGTCTCGGAGATGCTAACACTGGAACGCTAGCTGTGTGAGCTCAGGCTGTCTCGGAGATGCTAACACTGGAACGCTAGCTGTGTAAGCTCAGGGTGTCTCGGAGATGCTAACACTAGAACGCTAACTGTATTTTTTCTCGGCTGTGTGAGCTCAGGCTGTCCCGGAGATGCTAACACTGGAACGCTAGCTGTGTGAGCTCAGGCTGTCTCGGAGATGCTAACACTGGAACGCTAGCTGTGTGAGCTCAGGCTGTCTCGGAGATGCTAACACTGGAACGCTAGCTGTGTGAGCTCAGGCTGTCTCGGAGATGCTAACACTGGAACGCTAGCTGTGTGAGCTCAGGCTGTCTCGGAGATGCTAACACTGGAACGCTAGCTGTGTGAGCTCAGGGAGTCTCGGAGATGCTAACACTGGAACGCTAGCTGTGCACACGCACCTGCTCTGGCAGTGTAGCAGCAGGTCGATGATGAAGGTCTGCCAGGCCTTCTCTTTGCCGAGCGTGTCGAGGGCCGTCGGGAGCAGAGCGAAGCACAAGGTCATGACCTCCAGCGCCTCACAGCAGACCTGCTCGTCCTCAGCGTCAGGCTCGCTCCCCGCGTTCGTCTAAACAACAACACAGACATGTTTAATGTCTCATATTCAGGAGGATCTGTCGACAGAAATGCAATAACTGTGTGTTCAGTGGCGTATAGCGACCTTACTTAGCGAACCGTTATGTGTTTATTACGCGTTTTGTTGTTCTTCGTGTTAAGTAGCGAGCTAAAGTCAGCGAACAACACACTGCCGCTGCATCACACAGTGCAGCACGCGAGCAACACCAGTGCACAACCTTTCCGTAGATCTGGCTGATGTCGTCGCTGGAGCTGAAGACCAGAGGCAGCGCGCCACAGCCCGACGCCCACACGATCTTCTGCACCGCGCGGATCACACTGATGTCCGGGATGTACTTCGAGGCCTGGAAGAAGTTCTGCACCATGTGGGGAAAACAACAAAGATCAGTGTGACGAGCGTTTACGAGACCTCGTCCTGCTAGCCTATAGCGGTGAAGAGCAGGACCTCGTCGGAGATCTGCTGGGCCAATCGGATGGCCACGTTGCGCAGCATGCACTCGGAGCCGGGATTGGGGATGTTCTGGAGAGCGTTCTGCAGAACCAGAGCCTGGTCGTGAGTCGCCTGGTTTATCTGCAAGACAAAGTGTGGGGGTAATCAGCGGGGTAAGTTGTGTCGGGGTAAGTCAGCGGGGGTAAGTTGTGTCGGGGTAAGTCAGCGGAGTAAGTTGTGTCGGGGTAAGTCAGCGGGGGTAAGTTGTGTCGGGGGTAAGTTGTGGTCGGGGGTAAGTCAGCGGAGTAAGTTGTGTCGGGGTAAGTCAGCGGGGTAAGTTGTGTCGGGGTAAGTCAGCGGGGGTAAGTTGTGTCGGGGTAAGTCAGCGGAGTAAGTTGTGTCGGGGTAAGTCAGCGGGGGTAAGTTGTGTCGGGGTAAGTCAGCGGGGGTAAGTTGTGTCGGGGTAAGTTGTGTCGGGGTAAGTCAGCGGAGTAAGTTGTGTCGGGGGTAAGTCAGCGGAGTAAGTTGTGTCGGGGGTAAGTCAGCGGGGTAAGTTGTGTCGGGGGTAAATTGTGTCGGGGTAAGTCAGCGGAGTAAGTTGTGTCGGGGTAAGTCAGCGGGGTAAGTTGTGTCGGGGGTAAGTCAGCGGGGTAAGTTGTGTCGGGGTAAGTCAGCGGAGTAAGTTGTGTCGGGGTAAGTCAGCGGGGTAAGTTGTGTGGGGGTAAGTCAGCGGGGTAAGTTGTGTGGGGGTAAGTCAGCGGGGTAAGTTGTGTGGGGGTAATCAGCGGGGTAAGTTGTGTCGGGGTAAGTCAGCGGGGGTAAGTTGTGTCGGGGTAAGTCAGCGGAGTAAGTTGTGTCGGGGTAAGTCAGCGGAGTAAGTTGTGTCGGGGTAAGTCAGCGGAGTAAGGTTGTGTGGGGGTAATCAGCGGGGTAAGTTGTGTCGGGGTAAGTCAGCGGAGTAAGTTGTGTCGGGGTAAGTCAGCGGGGTAAGTTGTGTCGGGGTAAGTCAGCGGAGTAAGTTGTGTCGGGGTAAGTCAGCGGGGTAAGTTGTGTCGGGGTAAGTCAGCGGAGTAAGTTGTGTGGGGGTAAGTCAGCGGGGTAAGTTGTGTCGGGGTAAGTCAGCGGGGTAAGTTGTGTCGGGGTAAGTCAGCGGAGTAAGTTGTGTTGGGGTAAGTTGTGTCGAGGTAAGTCAGCGGGGTAAGTTGTGTGGGGGTAAGTCAGCGGGGTAAGTTGTGTCGGGGTAAGTCAGCGGAGTAAGTTGTGTCGGGGTAAGTCAGCGGGGTAAGTTGTGTCGGGGGTAAGTCAGCGGAGTAAGTTGTGTCGGGGTAAGTCAGCGGGGTAAATTGTGTCGGGGTAAGTCAGCGGGGTAAGTTGTGTCGGGGGTAAGTCAGCGGGGTAAATTGTGTCGGGGTAAGTCAGCGGAGGTAAGTTGTGTCGGGGTAAGTCAGCGGGGTAAGTTGTGTCGGGGGTAAGTCAGCGGGGTAAGTCAGCGGGGTAAGTCAGCGGGGTAAGTTGTGTCGGGGTAAGTTGTGTCGGGGGTAAGTCAGCGGGGTAAGTCAGCGGGGTAAGTTGTGTCGGGGGTAAGTCAGCGGGGTAAGTTGTGTCGGGGTAAGTCAGCGGAGTAAGTTGTGTCGGGGTAAGTCAGCGGAGTAAGTTGTGTCGGGGTAAGTCAGCGGGGGTAAGTTGTGTCGGGGTAAGTCAGCGGGGTAAGTCAGCGGGGGTAAGTCAGCGGGGGTAAGTTGTGTCGGGGTAAGTTGTGTCGGGGGTAAGTTGTGTCGGGGTAAGTCAGCGGGGTAAGTCAGCGGGGTAAGTTGTGTCGGGGTAAGTTGTGTCGGGGTAAGTTGTGTCGGGGTAAGTTGTGTTGGGGTAAGTCAGCGGGGTAAGTTGTGTCGTGGGAGGGTTGTGTCGGGGTAAGTTGTGTCGGGGTAAGTTGTGTCGGGGTAAGTTGTGTCGGGGTAAGTCAGCGGGGTAAGTCAGCGGGGGGTGAAGTTGTGTTGGGGTAAGTCAGCGGGGGTAAGTTGTGTCGGGGTAAGTCAGCGGGGTAAGTTGTGTCGGGGTAAGTCAGCGGGGGTAAGTCAGCGGGGGTAAGTTGTGTCGGGGTAAGTTGTGTTGGGGTAAGTTGTGTCGGGGTAAGTTGTGTCGGGGGTAAGTTGTGTTGGGGTAAGTTGTGTCGGGGTAAGTTGTGTCGGGGTAAGTTGTGTCGGGGTAAGGTCAGCGGGGTAAGTCAGCGGGGTAAGTTGTGGTCGGGGTAAGTTGTGTTGGGGTAAGTTGTGTCGGGGTAAGTTGTGTTGGGGTAAGTTGTGTCGGGGTAAGTTGTGTCGGGGTAAGTTGTGTCGGGGTAAGTTGTGTCGGGGTAAGTCGCACCGGAGAGGCGGGGTTGGTGCCCTCCACCACAGGCTGGCACGCCTCTGCCACGGCCTTCACGTGCCCGAAGCCGATGGCGGTGAGCATGAGTTTGCTGATCTTGAGGGCGTTCAGGTAAGAGCCGCGCCTCGTCTCCATGTCCGCACTGGGAAGGAAGTTGTTCCTCGTGAGCATTCCCAGTACGAGAGGAAGACCTCCACTCTTCAGGAAGTTGTACTGGAAGTCACAGGCGTCGTCTCCCAGCGTGCCACTGGCGGGCATCAGCAGCGCATACACCACCTACGAGAGAGAGCGAGCGGTCAGGGACGGGTCAGGGACGGGTCAGGGTCCCGCGGGACAACACTAGCCGTGGGAGAGAGAACTGTATGGAAACGCATAACTCAGTTCCCGCTGATAACGGCTCACTGTAAATTATAACATGGACTCGTGCACTTTCTGTAAAGCTGCTTTTAAATGATGTTACTGTGAAAGCGCTGCACAGATAAACGTGAACTGGAGCTGGGCAGGAGCGTGAGAATAGGAGAGACCTCTGTGAGGTACAGCACTTGTGACGCGGAAGGCCCGAAGAAGCGCGAGTCCAGCGTGGGGCTCAGGACTGTTCTCGCCTAGCTTAGCGTGATCCAGACACGTCGCGCGGAGGTTCTCCACTGTAGTGGTATCTGTGAACACAAGACACAGGTTTCAGCGGCTCGTCCAGCGCCACACGGCACGCCTCGGCCTCGGCCGGTACCTGGAGGCATGAGCTTCATGAGCACTCGAGCGCCGTCGCGCAGCAGCGGCATGTTTAAGGTGCAGCCCAGATCGGCGATCTGCCACAGGAAGGAGATGTAGCGCAGATGCAGAGACATGATCTGAGGAGAGGAGAAACACACTCGGCTCAGGAGTCAGGAGCGATCACTCTGCGGATCACAAATGCAGAAAACCCCCCCTCTCTCTGATTGGTCAGACCTTTTACGTTCTCAAATAGATTACATTTATTAAAAGCATAATAGGGCCACTTCAAAGATGTGTAGGTTTTATGTAAGGTACCTAAAAGTAAAAACAGGAAATGTGCACATATAATAAAATATCCGTTATTATAAAGGTTAATAAATCTCTAATATCGGCGCCGATACTCAGCCCTGAGGCGGTCACATGATGCACACGGCCTCACCACTCCCGGCAGGCAGCTCTCCACCTCGGGGTTGGGCCCGTCGCTGAAGTGGTTGGGCGTGTGTGCCGGGCGAGCCGGTGGACGAGTCGGACGAGCTGTCGGGGCTCGAGGGCATGTTGGCGCTGACCTGCGTGAGCTTCGCCGTGATGAGCTGCAGGAACAGTCAGGCCACAGTTACAGCAGAACATCCAGAACACGCAAACATCAGAGCAGAAACATGATGTACAGGGATAGTTTAACTCAAATATGCACTTTTATGATGGATAGATGCACTTTTATGATGGACAGATGCACTTTTATGATGGATGGATGCACTTTTATGATGGATATATACACTTTTATGATGGACAGATGCACTTTTATGATGGTCGGATGCACTTTTATGATGGACAGATGCACTTTTATGATGGATAGATGCACTTTTATGATGGACGGATGCACTTTTATGATGGACAGATGCACTTTTATGATGGACAGATGCACTTTTATGATGGACAGTTGCACTTTTATGATGGACAGATGCACTTTTATGATGGACAGATGCACTTTTATGATGGATAGATGCACTTTTATGATGGACGGATGCACTTTTATGATGGACAGATGCACTTTTATGATGGATAGATGCACTTTTATGATGGACAGATGCACTTTTATGATGGGACGGATGCACTTTTATGATGGACAGATGCACTTTTATGATGGATAGATGCACTTTTATGATGGACGGATGCACTTTTATGATGGACAGATGCACTTTTATGATGGACGGATGCACTTTTATGATGGACGGATGCACTTTTATGATGGACAGATGCACTTTTATGATGGATAGATGCACTTTTATGATGGACAGATGCACTTTTATGATGGATAGATGCACTTTTTATGATGGACAGTTGCACTTTTATGATGGATAGATGCACTTTTATGATGGACAGATGCACTTTTATGATGGATAGATGCACTTTTATGATGGACAGATGCACTTTTATGATGGACAGATGCACTTTTATGATGGACAGATGCACTTTTATGATGGACAGATGCACTTTTATGATGGATAGATGCACTTTTATGATGGACAGATGCACTTTTATGATGGACAGATGCACTTTTATGATGGACAGATGCACTTTTATGATGGACAGATGCACTTTTATGATGGACAGATGCACTTTTATGATGGATAGATGCACTTTTATGATGGACAGATGCACTTTTATGATGGACAGATGCACTTTTATGATGGATAGATGCACTTTTATGATGGATAGTTGCACTTTTATGATGGATAGATGCACTTTTATGATGGGACAGATGCACTTTTATGATGGATAGATGCACTTTTATGATGGACAGATGCACTTTTATGATGGACGGATGCACTTTTATGATGGACCGGATACACTTTTATGATGGATAAATGCACTTTTATGATGGATAGATGCACTTTTATGATGGACAGATGCACTTTTATGATGGATGGATGCACTTTTATGATGGGACAGATGCACTTTTATGATGGACAGATGCACTTTTATGATGGATGGATGCACTTTTATGATGGACAGATGCACTTTTATGATGGATAAATGCACTTTTATGATGGACAGATGCACTTTTATGATGGACAGATGCACTTTTATGATGGACAGATGCACTTTTATGGACTTTATAACTGCCATTATAAAGCTTGGAAGAGCCCAGGATATTTTTATAACCGATTGTATTCGTCTGAAAGAAGAATGTCATAAACACCGAGGATGACATGAGGGTGAGTAAATCATGGGCTAATTTTCATTTTTGGGTGAACTATCCCTTTAAATGACAGAAGTGTGTAAAGCTCACAGTTTTATCTTTGAGGTTCAGCTGTCCAATCAGCCGGCGGTCTTCAGCGGGGTCCACGACCTCTCCTCCAATGAACAGCTCCACTTTGGTGTGTGTGCTGTTGGCTTTGATGCGGGAGAGAACGCAGCGGCGCACGGAGCCGATGGTGTCGTTGGTGTGAGACCAGATGTCCAGGTCGTCCACCTGACGCCCCTGGTTGGGAAACCGCACCACCAGGGAGATGTGCTTCCCACGGAAGGCCCTGCAGCGCAGGACAGAGTAGAAGAGCATGTCAAACCTTTTCGTCCCCATTTTTTTAATTATTGTATAATGTGTACATGTGTATGTGAATGCACACTGAAGAGAAACTGGCTTTAGGACCCAGCGGAACAGCTCATCTGCTCCAGATAGAGATATAAGCCCATCTAGAGTCATCAAATATCATCTTATATTATTATATTTCCACAAGAGGTTTAAGATATTTTGAGCTGAATTAAAAGGTTTATACATGAATTGTGAGTTATTTTGACTCATATGTATGTGTGTGTGTGTGTGTGTGTGTGAGTCTGTGTGTGTGTGTGTGTGTGTGAGTCTGTCTGTGTGTGTTGTGTGGTGTGTGTGTGTGTGTGTGTGTGTGTGAGTCTGTGAGTGAGTGAGTGTGTGAGTGAGGTGAGTGTGTGAGTCTGTGTGTGTGTGTGAGTCTGTGTGTGTGTGTCTGTGTGTGTGTAGTCTGTGTGTGTGTGTGATTCTGTGTGTGTGTGTGAGTCTGTGTGTGTGTGAGTGAGTCTGTGTGTGTGTGAGTGAGTCTGTGTGTGTGTGAGTGAGTCTGTGTGTGTGTGAGTGAGTCTGTGTGTGTGTGAGTGAGTCTGTGTGTGTGTGTGAGTGAGGTCTGTGTGTGTGTGTGAGTCTGTGTGTGTGCTGTGTGTGAGGTCTGTGTGTGTGTGTGAGTCTTGTGTGTGTGTGTGAGTCTGTGTGTGTGTGTGAGTCTGTGTGTGTGTGTGAGTCTGTGTGTGTGTGTGAGTCTGTGTGTGTGTGTGTGAGTCTGTGTGTGTGTGTGAGTCTGTGTGTGTGTGTGAGTCTGTGTGTGTGTGTGAGTCTGTGTGTGTGTGTGTGAGTCTGTGTGTGTGTGTGAGTCTGTGTGTGTGTGTGAGTCTGTGTGTGTGTGTGAGTCTGTGTGTGTGTGAGTGAGTCGTGTGTGTGAGTGAGTCTGTGTGTGTGTGAGTGAGTCTGTGTGTGTGTGAGTGAGTCTGTGTGTGTGTGAGTCTGTGTGTGTGTGTGAGTCTGTGTGTGTGTGAGTCTGTGTGTGTGAGTCTGTGTGTGTGTGAGTCTGTGTGTGTGTGTGTTGTGAGTCTGTGTGTGTGTGAGTCTGTGGTGTGTGAGTGTGTGTGTGAGTCTGTGTGTGTGTGTGTGTGAGTGAGTGCGTGCGTGCGTGTGTGTGTGTGCGTGTGTGTGAGTGTGGTGTGTGTGTGTGTGCGTGCGTGTGAGTCTGTGCGTGTGTGTGTGTGTGAGTGAGTGTGTGTGTGTGCGTGTGTCAGCACCTGGACATGGGCAGGATGGTCCTCTCCTCGTGGTAGTCGCTGTCACACTCGTTGATGTACTCCTTGAGCACCGTGAGGACGCGCACCGTGCGGACGGCCTCCTGTCGGGCACAGTTGATGCTGTCCTTGTCTCCGTCCAGAACACACAGCGTGTCGTACGAGGCCTTGAGCCGGTCGAAGCAGGACTGGATGAAGTCCTCGTGGATCTCCACCTGTGAACACACACACAGCGGCGGCTCAGTAAAGCTCAGGCGGGCCGATGGGCGGCGCCGGCGCGGCGGGGAAGACGGGTCACCTGATTCACTTGCAGTTTGGGTCCGAGGTTGGTGTATATTTCCTTCAGCAGGTCTATGGCCCGGGTGGCGATGTCATCACTGCCTTGAATCACAACCTGTGGAAAGAAAAGAGAATCTCCAGTTTCATGTAGGATCACTGATGAAATCAATGAACGTCAGAGGTGTGCATTAGCGGTTTTGAAGTTTACGTGGAGATGCTAACGTTTTCCACAAATTTTCCCCAGGCACTGCTGTTGAGTGGATGAGCAGCCGGAGCGCATTAAGGGTTTTCTGTTAAAACTTTATTGACTACAATAACCAGCTTCGGCAGACGGCCGTAACATTGAGCAACACTTGACCTGACGCACAGCGCAATGACGAATGCGGTTGCCCAGCACTGAACCGCGAGAGCCTCACAGCTTTCGCTACTCCTACATCTACGTCACACATGAGTCACGTGTGTGCGGCCGTCTGCCGGAGGATAGTTATTGTAGTCGATAAAGTTTTACATAAGTATATTTTTCTTACACTAACGCATCGCTTCACTTCAGAAGACCTTTATTAACCCCCGGAGAGCCGCTTCGAGCACTTTAATCAGGGATGGATGCGCTTTGATGGACTTCCAAAGACATACACCCATTCAGTGCCATTATAAAGCTTGGAAGAGCCAGGACATTTTTTTGATATAACTCCTATTGTATTCGTCTGTAAGAAGACCTGAATATACACCAATGATGGCTTCAGGGTGAGTAAATCATGGGCTAATTTTCCTTTTTGGGTGAACTATCCCTTTAAAATCACGATAATATCATATCGTGGCTTAATATATTCCCAGCCCTATGTAATGTAAATGTAGTGACAGGCGCATGCGTCTCGATTGGTTTGATGTTAGTTTGGTTTGAGGTTAGTGCAGTGCAGTGATTGGTTTGAGGTTAGTGCAGTGCAGTGATTGGTTCAGGTCTTCACCCTCCACAGGTAGTCGAGCCCGATCAGCTCGAGGTCGTCCATCATGTAGGCCCTGCGCTTGGCCACCAGCTTCCCCTCTCGGCAGTTCACGGCTTTGAAGAAGCGCTCGAAGCACTTCATGCCGTTCTCCGTCAGCAGCGTGGGGTCCAGCTGCAGAACGTTGTTCTCGAAGAAGTCCTTGTTGATATCGGGGTCCAGGTCCGGCTCGTCACCCATGAGTTTGGAGTAACCACTTAAAGCAGGCCTCGCGATCGCACAGGAACACGGCGTTCTCCGCCAGACACTTCCAGATCTGCTTAGCCTGAGGAGCACAGAGCCACAGCTGGCCGTCCTTCAGCAGAAACCTGGACACACGTCACAACGGCTGGTTGTGTGAGAGTAGCAAACACACTCAGCCATTCTGCAGTCGAACATCTTCCTGTGGGTGTGTGTATCGTCAAAAGTACCGACGTCGGTACTGAAATGTAACAAACGTGAGGCTTTGAGCGCTGTTGAGCGGGATCGTAAACGCCTCTGATTGGCTGTTGTGTTCACGCGCTCATCGGATATGTCTGTGATTGGCTACAATGATCAGCGCTTCAAAAACATGTTGTAAATATACATCAGTGACACTCTCCCACACACACACACACGAGCGTTTGAAAGCAGGTGTTGATCAGCGGATCGGTCCGGTGTTTTCAAACACTCCCGTGCGCTGACCATTGTAGCCAATCACAGACATATCCGCTGAGCGCGCGAACACAGCGGCCAATCAGAGGCGTTTACGATTCCACTCAACAGCGCTCAAAGCCTCACATTTTTTGACTTGGTACCGACGTCAGTACTTTTGAAAACTCTAGTGTGAGACAGGAGCATCACTGACCGCAGGAAATTGAGCCTCTCTTGCACTTCCTGTACGTGGCTGTAGCGGCTGCCCACTCGAACCGTCTGAGGATCGAATCCTGGAAACTCTGAGACAAAACATCACAACAGGAGTGTGTACATCAAGGCCAGTCACCTTTATTTATACAGCGCTTCACAGAGAGAACAGGGAAATAATGCAACAGTGTGTCCAGAAGAGAATAGCATCAGTCCAGCTTAAGCAGGTTCAGTGATGCTCATTTCTGTTGTGAAAATGTTATTAATTTAGTTCATTTACATATATATAGCCGCTCTGGAGAAACTGGACGATGACGTCATTTTCATCAATCGGAATGAACCCGAGCTGATTTCTTAAAATAATTTTTATATGAACCCTAAATCTTGCGCCCTAAATCACGTTTGTTTACATCATGAGCATTACATGTATTCTGAGCAAAACATGTGTGTAAGCGTAGTTCCCAGTTGGTTCACTGAGTGTTCAATTATTTGCCTTGAGGACATATCTAATAAGCAAGCTGACATGTAAAATCGTTTTTGTATCAAATATTTAGTTCATAAGGCATAAATAAACACATGCATGTTCGTAATGCGTGAAGCGTATTTATGCATCACCGCACAGCACACGTGAGCTAGATATTTATGAATCAGAATGAAAAACACGGATTCAAGCCTTTAGATCTCAGTCTGCTCTACACCTTTAAATCCGATTAAAACTGGTGTGTTTACATGAAGGCCTTCAATCCGATTACTAATGGATTATTTGGTGCCTGTAAGGGTGTACGGGACGTGACGCGTTTGCCGATCGATGACACTGACCTTTGGAGAACTGCCTCATGTTCTCCATGTACGCCGACAGGTTCTCGGCCACCAGCGTGACGAGCGCGTGATTGTGCTGGAGCTGGTTGATCAGATCGTGGCGGTAGAAGACATGTGGACTCCTCTGCGTCTGACTGCTCCAGAAACACACACACGCGCACACACACACACACGCTTTTCAAGCACTACTTTTTGGGGTTTTCAAGGACAATCAGAGATCTCCCTTATCAAACAATATCTTTATTATCTTTTAAATTCTAAAAAAGGTAAATAGATCAATAAAAACATACTAATAAAACAAAATGCAAACAAAAAAAGTGCAGCACAGGCAATACTGTGAAAACTTTAACCATTGAAAGGATACTATGACAAAGATATCGCTTTCCTTATTCAAACAGATTTCATGTTTCATGAATATATGATTGACCTGAAGAATAAAAGCTGTCATATACTTGGATATGTATAAGCAATATTACACTCTTAGCCATGCGATATGCCTCTATATCAATATCAGACTGGTCCATTTTGTGTGAAAAGATTGTTTGATCGATAAAATTAAACACTAATTTCACATATATTGTCTTTCAATAATTCAAGCACTTTTCAAGTACATTTTCATAAATACGGTCGTCTTCATAAAGTACAATTGAAGCACTTTAAGCCCCTTGTACGAACGCTGCGCACACACAGACGGGACACACGGAGTGTGTGAGATTCACCTGCTCAACGACTCACCTGAGGTTCTGAGGAGCTTCTCCAAACAAGCTGCAGATTTCCCTGATCTGCTTCAGAGCCGGAATCACCCACTTATCGTTCGTGCGCAGCTCCTCGATGAAGCGGTCGATCCACTGCATCTTCTGCGTGTCTCGGTCCTGCACGACGGCAAGACAAGGTTATTTATATAGCACATTTCATACTCTGGCAATTCCAAGTGCTTAACACAGAAAGGAATTACAATAGCCACCAAATAAAAGCAAGGAAAATTAAAAGTTATAAAAGGAACTAAAAAAGTTTACATAGATAAACTTCTCATCTGGCTAAAGTTTTCACAGCTCCCAGTTTTACTCTGAGATTTTACTCGGCAGAAAGAAACCTGGCGGTGGGAGAGAGCGCACACAGGTGCATGCTGGGACTGATGTTGCGCTGAACTCTGACCTGAGAGCAGCTGTAGTCCAGGATCTTGATGTGAGCACTCAGGGCCTGGTCCATGATGTCCACCGGCACGTCGTCGCTGTGAGCCAGGTTCCACAGCAGGTTGAGCACTTTATGAGCCATCACTCCGTCCTTATCGTCCTCCGCGAGCCTGCGGATCAACTCCAGGAGCTTCTCACGCTGCTTTTTACTCGCGTTCGTCCAGCTCGCCTGCGGAGCAGAGGCCAGAGGTCATCCAGTGTCGGGCAAACTCATCACAAGTAACTAGTGAAGTAATGCAAGTAATAAAACTTTTCAAATTTACAACAAAATATGTGACTTTTTCAAATAAGTAACTCAAATTACTTTACTACCGTACTCTCCCTCTACATTTGCCCAAAATATAACTCAACACTGGTCGTGGATCTCTCACATCACTGCGCTACGAGCGCGCCGTTACCTTGAAGCAGTCGAACAGGTGGTCGAGCTGCTCCGGGGAAAAGTCCCACGCCAGCTTGGCCAACAGATCGTGCATGTTCTTGACGATCGCTTCGTGTTTACCAGCCTGAGGAAACAGAGGAGATCATTCACCACACACACTCTCCTCTTCCGCACACACTCTCCTCTTCCACACACACTCTCCTCTTCCACACACACTCTCCTCTCCTCTTCCACACACACTCTCCTCTCCTCTTCCACACACACTCTCCTCTCCTCTTCCACACACACTCTCCTCTTCCACACACACTCTCCTCTCCTCTTCCACACACACTCTCCTCTCCTCTTCCACACACACTCTCCTCTCCTCTTCCACACACACTCTCCTCTTCCACACACACTCTCCTCTTCCACACACACTCTCCTCTCCTCTTCCACACACACTCTCCTCTTCCACACACACTCTCCTCTTCCACACACACTCTCCTCTTCCACACACACTCTCCTCTCCTCTTCCACACACACTCTCCTCTCCTCTTCCACACACACTCTCCTCTCCTCTTCCACACACACTCTCCTCTCCTCTTCCACACACACTCTCCTCTCCTCTTCCACACACACTCTCCTCTTCCGCACACACTCTCCTCTTCCGCACACACTCTCCTCTTCCACACACACTCTCCTCTTCCACACACACTCTCCTCTTCCACACACTCTCCTCTTCCGCACACACTCTCCTCTTCCGCACACACTCTCCTCTTCCACACACACTCTACTCTTCCACACACACTCTACTCTTCCACACACACTCTACTCTTCCACACACACTCTCCTCTTCCACACACACTCTCCTCTTCCACACACACTCTCCTCTTCCGCACACACTCTCCTCTTCCGCACACACTCTCCTCTTCCACACACACTCTCCTCTTCCACACACTCTCCTCTTCCACACACTCTCCTCTTCCACACACACTCTCCTCTTCCACACACACTCTCCTCTCCTCTTCCACACACTCTCCTCTTCCACACACACTCTCCTCTTCCACACACACTCTCCTCTCCTCTTCCACACACACTCTCCTCTTCCACACACACTCTCCTCTTCCACACACACTCTCCTCTTCCACACACACTCTCCTCTTCCACACACTCTCCTCTTCCGCACACACTCTCCTCTTCCGCACACACTCTCCTCTCCTCTTCCACACACACTCTCCTCTTCCACACACACTCTCCTCTTCCACACACACTCTCCTCTCCTCTTCCACACACACTCTCCTCTCCTCTTCCACACACACTCTCCTCTCCTCTTCCACACACACTCTCCTCTCCTCTTCCACACACACTCTCCTCTCCTCTTCCACACACACTCTCCTCTCCTCTTCCGCACACACTCTCCTCTTCCACACACACTCTCCTCTTCCACACACACTCTCCTCTTCCACACACTCTCCTCTTCCGCACACACTCTCCTCTTCCACACACACTCTCCTCTTCCACACACACTCTCCTCTTCCACACACTCTCCTCTTCCACACACTCTCCTCTTCCACACACTCTCCTCTTCCACACACACTCTCCTCTTCCACACACACTCTCCTCTCCTCTTCCACACACTCTCCTCTTCCACACACTCTCCTCTTCCACACACACTCTCCTCTTCCACACACACTCTCCTCTTCCACACACACTCTCCTCTTCCACACACACTCTCCTCTCCTCTTCCGCACACACTCTCCTCTTCCACACACACTCTCCTCTTCCGCACACACTCTCCTCTTCCACACACTCTCCTCTTCCGCACACACTCTCCTCTTCCACACACTCTCCTCTTCCGCACACACTCTCCTCTTCCGCACACACTCTCCTCTTCCACACACACTCTCCTCTTCCACACACTCTCCTCTTCCACACACTCTCCTCTTCCACACACTCTCCTCTTCCACACACACTCTCCTCTTCCACACACACTCTCCTCTCCTCTTCCACACACACTCTCCTCTTCCACACACACTCTCCTCTTCCACACACACTCTCCTCTTCCACACACTCTCCTCTTCCACACACTCTCCTCTTCCGCACACACTCTCCTCTTCCGCACACACTCTCCTCTCCTCTTCCACACACACTCTCCTCTTCCACACACACTCTCCTCTTCCACACACACTCTCCTCTCCTCTTCCACACACACTCTCCTCTCCTCTTCCACACACACTCTCCTCTCCTCTTCCACACACACTCTCCTCTCCTCTTCCACACACACTCTCCTCTCCTCTTCCACACACACTCTCCTCTCCTCTTCCGCACACACTCTCCTCTTCCACACACACTCTCCTCTTCCACACACACTCTCCTCTTCCACACACTCTCCTCTTCCGCACACACTCTCCTCTTCCACACACACTCTCCTCTTCCACACACACTCTCCTCTTCCGCACACACTCTCCTCTTCCACACACTCTCCTCTTCCGCACACACTCTCCTCTTCCACACACACTCTCCTCTTCCACACACACTCTCCTCTTCCACACACACTCTCCTCTCCTCTTCCACACACACTCTCCTCTCCTCTTCCACACACACTCTCCTCTCCTCTTCCACACACACTCTCCTCTCCTCTTCCACACACACTCTCCTCTTCCACACACACTCTCCTCTTCCGCACACACTCTCCTCTCCTCTTCCACACACACTCTCCTCTCCTCTTCCACACACACTCTCCTCTTCCACACACACTCTCCTCTTCCACACACACTCTCCTCTTCCACACACACTCTCCTCTTCCGCACACACTCTCCTCTTCCACACACACTCTCCTCTCCTCTTCCACACACACTCTCCTCTCCTCTTCCACACACACTCTCCTCTCCTCTTCCACACACACTCTCCTCTTCCACACACACTCTCCTCTTCCGCACACACTCTCCTCTTCCGCACACACTCTCCTCTTCCACACACACTCTCCTCTCCTCTTCCACACACACTCTCCTCTCCTCTTCCACACACACTCTCCTCTCCTCTTCCACACACACTCTCTTCTTCCACACACACTCTCCTCTCCTCTTCCACACACACTCTCCTCTCCTCTTCCACACACACTCTCTTCTTCCACACACACTCTACTCTTCCACACACACTCTCCTCTTCCACACACACTCTCCTCTTCCACACACACTCTCCTCTTCCGCACACACTCTCCTCTTCCACACACACTCTCCTCTCCTCTTCCACACACACTCTCCTCTCCTCTTCCACACACACTCTCCTCTCCTCTTCCACACACACTCTCCTCTTCCACACACACTCTCCTCTTCCGCACACACTCTCCTCTTCCACACACACTCTCCTCTCCTCTTCCACACACACTCTCCTCTCCTCTTCCACACACACTCTCCTCTCCTCTTCCACACACACTCTTCTTCCACACACACTCTACTCTTCCACACACACTCTCCTCTTCCACACACACTCTCCTCTTCCGCACACACTCTCCTCTTCCACACACACTCTCCTCTTCCACACACACTCTCCTCTTCCACACACTCTCCTCTTCCGCACACACTCTCCTCTTCCACACACACTCTCCTCTTCCACACACACTCTCCTCTTCCACACACACTCTCCTCTTCCACACACACTCTCCTCTCCTCTTCCACACACACTCTCCTCTCCTCTTCCACACACACTCTCCTCTCCTCTTCCACACACACTCTCCTCTCCTCTTCCACACACACTCTCCTCTTCCACACACACTCTCCTCTTCCACACACACTCTCCTCTTCCACACACACTCTCCTCTCCTCTTCCACACACACTCTCCTCTCCTCTTCCACACACACTCTCCTCTCCTCTTCCACACACACTCTCCTCTCCTCTTCCACACACACTCTCCTCTCCTCTTCCACACACACTCTCCTCTTCCGCACACACTCTCCTCTTCCGCACACACTCTCCTCTCCTCTTCCACACACACTCTCCTCTCCTCTTCCACACACACTCTCCTCTCCTCTTCCACACACACTCTCCTCTCCTCTTCCACACACACTCTCCTCTTCCACACACACTCTCCTCTTCCACACACACTCTCCTCTTCCACACACACTCTCCTCTCCTCTTCCACACACACTCTCCTCTCCTCTTCCACACACACTCTCCTCTCCTCTTCCACACACACTCTCCTCTCCTCTTCCACACACACTCTCCTCTTCCACACACACTCTCCTCTTCCACACACACTCTCCTCTTCCACACACACTCTCCTCTTCCACACACACTCTCCTCTCCTCTTCCACACACACTCTCCTCTCCTCTTCCACACACACTCTCCTCTCCTCTTCCACACACACTCTCCTCTCCTCTTCCACACACACTCTCCTCTTCCACACACACTCTCCTCTCCTCTTCCACACACACTCTCCTCTCCTCTTCCACACACACTCTCCTCTCCTCTTCCACACACACTCTCCTCTTCCGCACACACTCTCCTCTTCCACACACACTCTCCTCTCCTCTTCCACACACACTCTCCTCTCCTCTTCCACACACACTCTCCTCTCCTCTTCCACACACACTCTCCTCTTCCACACACACTCTCCTCTTCCACACACACTCTCCTCTCCTCTTCCACACACACTCTCCTCTCCTCTTCCACACACACTCTCCTCTCCTCTTCCACACACACTCTCCTCTTCCGCACACACTCTCCTCTTCCACACACACTCTCCTCTTCCACACAAACTCTCCTCTTCCACACACATACACTCTTGCCCGCGCTCCCCCTGTGATCGTCAACCAGTGGATCTCTGAGTGAGTGAGTGGAGGCGGGGCTCATTTGCATATTCATAGAACCGTGTATACTTCTAAACCGCGCGAGGCAAGGGTGTCGAGTTACATTCAAGCTATTTTAAGCATTTCAAGGAAAAAGCATTTGAATATGTAACTTTGGAGATTAAAGATGAGTTTTGAGGGATAAAATGATTGACTACAGAGGGACTATAACTGTAGTGCGTTATAGTCAGGTGTCAGTCACACTACTGATGGATGTATGTTAGCGTTAGGGTTAGCGTTAGGCTCGTACCTGAGCCGCCCAGATGCTGTCCAGGTCCTGCAGGGTCAGAGCTTTCTCTTTAATGACGAAGCGCAGGATCTTCTC
>JARPMJ010001240.1:0-22500 GCA_033366665.1 Phoxinus dragarum | reverse complement strand
AGGGTCAGATTAAAGGTCAGATTAAGGGTCAGGGTTAGATTAAGGGTCAGGGTTAGAGTCAGATTAAGGGTCAGGGTTAGAGTCAGATTAAGGGTCAGGGTTCAGGTCAGATTAAGGGTCAGGGTCAGATTAAGGGTCAGGTCAGATTAAGGGTCAGGGTTCGGGTCAGATTAAGGGTCAGGGTCAGATTAAGGGTCAGGGTTCAGGTCAGATTAAGGGTCAGATTAAGGGTCAGGGTCAGATTAAGGGTCAGAGTTAGGGTCAGGGTCAATTACGGGTCAGGGTCAGATTAAGGGTCAGGGTTCGGGTCAGATTAAGGGTCAGGGTCAGATTACGGGTCAGGGTCAGATTAGGGGTCAGGGTCAGATTAAGGGTCAGGGTTCGGGTCAGATTAAGGGTCAGGGTTCAGGTCAGATTACGGGTCAGGGTCAGATTACGGGTCAGGGTTCGGGTCAGATTAAGGGTCAGGGTTCAGGTCAGATTAAGGGTCAGGGTCAGATTACGGGTCAGGGTCAGATTACGGGTCAGGGTCAGATTACGGGTCAGGGTCAGATTACGGGTCAGGGTCAGATTACGGTCAGGGTCAGATTACGGTCAGGGTCAGATTACGGGTCAGGGTCAGATTACGGGTCAGGGTCAGATTACGGTCAGGGTCAGATTACGGGTCAGGGTCAGATTACGGGTCAGGGTCAGATTACGGGTCAGGGTCAGATTACGGGTCAGGGTCAGATTACGGGTCAGGGTCAGATTACGGTCAGGGTCAGATTACGGTCAGGGTCAGATTACGGGTCAGGGTCAGATTACGGTCAGGGTCAGATTACGGTCAGGGTCAGATTACGGTCAGGGTCAGATTACGGGTCAGGGTCAGATTACGGGTCAGGGTCAGATTACGGTCAGGGTCAGATTACGGGTCAGGGTCAGATTACGGTCAGGGTCAAATTACGGGTCAGGGTCAGATTACGGGTCAGGGTCAGATTAAGGGTCAGGGTCAGGGTTAAGGGTCAGTGCCCACACTGAGGTTAAAGCATTAGAGAGATCGATCACAGACTCACGTGGATCTCAAACTTCCAGCCGCTCACGGCCTCGTCCGTCAGGATCTTCGTGAACGAGATGGTCAGGCCGTCCCGGAAGAACCTCTGACAGGCCTCACACTTCACGTCCAGCCCTACACACACACACACACACACGTCAAATACTTCTGTGATTTCATTCATGCTGCTTACAGTGGAAGCCTTTTACTTGGAATTGTGTATAAAGTAATACTAAAATGTATAATAAAAAGAGGTGCATATGATTTACTGTGATGCTGTGATTAAATCCAATTAAATTTCCCTTATTTGGCTGAAAAAAGTGATTCATTTGAACTGCAGAATGATTGTGGTTATCACATGATTAGTGCGGTTAAGATTGAATATCCGCGATCATAAGAATAATGATGTTCCTCAGACACCTGACCTTTTCTGCTGAGCTCGATCGCAGCCTCCAGCAGGACCTCCAGCTCTCCCTTGGGCAGAACCGGAACCACCCAGCGCGGCCTGGACCACAGAACACACGTCAGCACACGCCACACACACACACACACACACACACGGGCAGAACCGGAACCACCCAGCACGGCCTGGACCACAGAACACACGTCAGCACACGCCACACACACACACACACACACACACACGGGCAGAACCGGAACCACCCAGCGCGGCCTGGACCACAGAACACACGTCACCACTCGCCTCACACACACACACACACACACACACACACACACGAGTCGGGCTCACCGGTTGATCATGTCGTCCAGCTTGGCCAGGTCTGTGTGTGGGAAGGCAGGCTCCTCCTCTTCCTGTGTGGGCGGAGCTTCTGCCTGAAGCACTTCCTCTGGTGGACTGATGGGTGACGTGACTGACGTCTCATCGGAGGAGTTCGGCGAGGGCATCTAAACACACACACGAGAGAACGACAACACGACGTCACACACAAGCTGTTGTATATTGATGTTTCTGGTGAGCATGAGGCAGCTTCACATCTCGATGCAAAAGAAGAGTCACGTCAGCTTTATTTATGCACGCACACACACACACACACACACACACACACACACACACACACACACACACACACACACACCTGGGTCTGGGGCAGCGGGGTCGGGGTCTGGTCGGGCGCGTGGCTCTGGCTCTCGTTGCCCCCGACAGGAGACCCGCGGGTGGTGGCCGTCATGCTCGCCGCGCCGCAGATCTGCGCGATCTCTGATTATGTGTCGCGATTTCCCCGTTTCCAGCGTCCGAGCGAACGAGACCAAAGCAGCGGCAGCTCAGCACGAGCCACAGAGACCATGGCGTTACCTGAGGACACACACAGATGATCAACACACACACACACACACACACCAGCAGATCAACACACACACACACACACACCAGAGAGAACGAGACCGAAGCAGCGGCAGCTCAGCACGAGCCACAGAGACCATGGCGTTACCTGAGGACACACACACACACAGATGATCAACACACACACACTAGGGCTGGGCGATATGTAAAAAATATTTTATTGATAATCGCCTTAAAAAGTCATGTTGAGTTTGGCTGCACTTTATCTAATGATAGCCTGCGATTCAATTAGTTTAATTGAATGATTGAAACGTTAAAGATTTTACTTTGGTTAGTTTGAGCTTAAACAAGCATAAAACATTAGCTTTGCTGTTATGTTAGTGTTGCTAATCATTTCCACACTGTTCTATCGCGTGTTTGAAACGCATTTCGTTTCGCGAGGAGAAATATTAAATATAACTGAACTGAACAGAAGACAGTCTGGTGATGTAATGGTGAACGCATGTTGATGTTATAGCAAGTGTCTTGCCCATTTGTTTTTCATAAGGTCCGATGTTTCTCTTTCTTTCTTTTTTGGCGGTACGCCTACCTATCGCCTGATTTAATGATGATCAGTTTAATTTCCTAATATGTAGCGCTGTTTTTAAACTTGTATTTAAACTATACTATATTTATTATTTGTCTAAAATTAGGACTTAAAAGCGATTTTTTTCGTTTGGCATGAGAAAAAAGGTTTTTCCCCTCCTCCTTTTTGGTCTAATAGAGTTCCAATGTCACCTCCGTTTACGAAATAAAAATTATAGCTTTATTTATTTAGAGACAGAAGTCATTAAAAGTTATGGATATTATTTTCTTGTGTTATTTATTTTTATTTAAAGCAAAGTATGCTATAACGCTTCCAATAGCCTGTAACGGAGCTGCCAACTTATAAACTCCGAATGCGTGCATGAGAGATTCAAATCAACGAAATTTCTTCATCCTTTTGCAAAGTAACGTAATTTTAATTTTAATTACAATGGTCATGTTTTGTAGGCTATATCTCTGCTTTTCTAAATTAACAGGATAGGGTTTTTTTTTTTCGTCTGCAGAACAAAATTGTATAAAAACGAATAGCATATGAATAAAATAAAAATAATTTAAACATCAAGAAATCCAGAAAAAAATGTTTAACAAAATTACGAAAGTAAGGATAATGTATGACCGGGAACGCAAGGTCTCGGCTACACAGACATGTTGCCGTGAGCAGTCAGCACCGAAAAACGGGCATATAAAATGTTAGTTAAAGTTACAAAAGTTCAGTGAGTTATTTTCTTTTTCCTTTGTTTTTTGATCATCATTAATGGTGCAGCGAGTATTTTTCTTTCTCCACCGAAGACAAAATCGACTGTGTTTACGGGGATATTTGAACTTTAAAAAAGGTGTGTAGGCTACTGACGTCTTTCTGTGGTTGAAACAACTATTCTTCTGATGTTTATTCATGTTTATTTGATTCTATAAATTAACTAAGGATAATTGTGAGAGATAATTCGCCTTTGGCTAAGCCACGCCCTAGAATGTAGATTGACCAATCACAGCGCAGCCAAGAACGAGCTCCACAGCGGGTCCGACACTTGTTCACGGCGCTCCACTGACTTCAACGCAGGCGGCTCATATTTTTGGTCTCGGCAGGATATTACGTCATCGTTTTATAAAAAATATGGTTAACCGTTGTGCCTGGAGCGTTTGTAACACAGATCCGCGTTTCCCAGAGAGGTTGGAGGAGGTGTCCATTTTCCCCTTCCCAAAACCGAAGTTAAATCCTGACAAGTGTCGTTTGGATTAAACTGTGTGGACGTCCTCTCAGTCAGCGAAACCCCTCAAGATCAACAACACACTTTTGCTCTAAGATACATTTAGCTTTTAACCGTACTGTGAGTTACACTAGTTAGACCGTTTTATGCTGGTTTAGGTCATGATTTCGGTTCTCTACGCTAATTGTTGATACGCTAGCACACGCTGCTAATAAACACAACTTTATACTCGCGTAGTCCATTTGCTTTGTAAATAATAGCGATTATAGAAGTGAATAGAGACCAGCTCTGCATGAACAGTGTTGCTCCTGATATTGTGAGTCCCAGCCTCCGTCTCCATCAGGATATGATGCGGTGGGTCATGTTTTGACTGTGACCGTTATGCTTTTGCCTCTATTTGGATCTTGTTGTTGCTTGCGTTTCTCCGGTATGTCTTGAATAAAGCCTTCGAACGCACACTGAGCCGCTTCTGCCTACTTCTATCCGACACTTTATTTGCTGCTTTATAAAAGTTTGATAAAATTTCATCAGGAAGAGCGTCACAGCATAAGCCATGTTGATACCAAACCAGAGCCCAGAGGAAGTTGTCGGAGGTAGCAACAGTAACTAAGGGGGGCGGGGCTTAGCCAAAGCTGAATTCTGTGTGTGTGTGTCCGTGCATTATGTGAGAGGCGGCTCGTTGTTCGAGTGCGCAGCTCAGAACACATCGCGCGTGCAGAAGTGTTCTTTCGTCTTGCGCTTTCTATCAAGAAAGCTATCAAGAAGAATCGATTTTCTATTCCTAATGCTAATCCTAACTATAAGAAATATTTCCTTCATATTATTGCATGTGAATAAATATGTGGGCCTATATCTATAGGGCTATGTGAAATATAGGCTGTCATTTTTTTTATATCGACGATTATCGTCTAGAAACGAATGTTATAATCGACATCGCGATACTTGGGAGACATCGTCGATATACGATAATATCGTCATATCGCCCAGCCCTAACACACACACCAGCAGATCTCAACACACACACACACACACACACAGATCAACACACACACCAGCAGATCTCAACACACACACACACACACACACACACACAGATCAACACACACACCAGCAGATCTCAACACACACACACACACACACACACAGATCAACACACACACCAGCAGATCTCAACACACACACACAGATCAACACGCACACACACACCAGCAGATCTCAACACACACACACACACACAGATCAACACACACACCAGCAGATCTCAACACACACACACACACACACCAGCAGATCAACACGCACACACACACCAGCAGATCAACACACACACACACACACACAGATCAACACACACACCAGCAGATCTCAACACACACACACACACACACACACACCAGCAGATCAACACGCACACACACACCAGCAGATCTCAACACACACACACACACACACACACACACCAGCAGATCTCAACACACACACACACACACACACCAGCAGATCTCAACACACACACACACACACACACCAGCAGATCTCAACACACACACACACCAGCAGATCTCAACACACACACACACACACACACCAGCAGATCTCAACACACACACACACACACACACCAGCAGATCTCAACACACACACACACACACACACCAGCAGATCTCAACACACACACACACACAAGCACACACACAAGCACACACACAAGCACACACACACACACACACCAGCAGATCTCAACACACACACACACACACACACACACCAGCAGATCAACACACACACACACACCAGCAGATCTCAACACACACACACACACACACACACACAGATCAACACACACACCAGCAGATCAACACACACACACACACACAGATCAACACACACACCAGCAGATCAACACACACACACACACACCAGCAGATCAACACACACACACACACCAGCAGATCAACACACACACACACACACACACACACACACACACACACAGATCAACACACACACCAGCAGATCAACACACACCTGCAGATCAACACACACACACACACACACACAGATCAACACACACACACCAGCAGATCAACACACACACACACACACACAGATCAACACACACACCAGCAGATCAACACACACACACACACACCTGCAGATCAACACACACACACACACACCTGCAGATCAACACACACACACACACACCTGCAGATCAACACACACACACACACACACACACACACACAGATCAACACACACACCAGCAGATCAACACACACACACACACACCAGCAGATCAACACGCACACACACACCTGCAGATCAACACGCACACACACACACACAGACACACACTGAACGGGTTCAGTTCAGACGTCTGTGCGGATCAGATGCCGCTGCTAACTTTAACCACTAACACCAGCTGCTCTCGTCCGTCCACACACACGTTTGTTCTGTGCCGTACAGTTTGTCTGTTAACATCATCAGACGTGTGTGTGTGCACGCGTGCTTGTGTGTGTGCGCGTGCTTGTGCGCGCGTGCTTGTGTGTGTGTGCGCGCGCGCTTGTGTGTGTGCTTGTGTGTGTGCTTGTGTGTGTGTGCGCGTGCTTGTGTGTGTGTGCGCGTGCTTGTGTGTGTGCGCGCGCGTGCTTGTGTGTGCGCGCGCGTGCTTGTGTGTGTGCTTGTGTGTGTGTGCGCGTGCTTGTGTGTGTGTGCGCGTGCTTGTGTGTGTGTGCGCGTGCTTGTGTGTGTGTGCGCGTGTGTGTGTGCGCGTGCTTGTGTGTGTGCGCGCGCATGCTTGTGTGTGTGCGCGCGCGTGCTTGTGTGTGTGTGTGCGCTTGTGTGTGTGTGTGTGCGCGCGTGCTTGTGTGTGTGTGCGCGCGTGCTTGTGTGTGTGTGTGTGCGCGTGCTTGTGTGTGTGTGTGCGCGTGCTTGTGTGTGTGTGTGCTTGTGTGTGTGTGTGTGTGCTTGTGTGTGTGCTTGTGTGTGTGTGTGTGTGCTTGTGCTTGTGTGTGTGTGTGTGCTTGTGTGTGTGTGTGTGCTTGTGTGTGTGTGTGTGTGCTTGTGTGTGTGTGTGTGTGTGCAGATGGGCTCACTGATGAAGAGAGATTAGTGGAGATGAAGAGCAGTGATGAGTCCAGAATGCCGCCTTACCAACACAGCGTTCACCAGTTCTGGACCTCGACACCAGTGACCGGTCCTGGAGAACAGCGAGCGTTCGGGTCCTGCACGCTTCAGCGCCGGTGTTCAGGAAGTGACATGAACACACTTCCTGTCACACAGGTGTCCTCTGATGAGAGACACAACAACATATCAAATAAAACATTCAGTCCCAATCTAAACACAAATCAAACCACAACTAAACCCAACTCAGCTCAATCTCATAAAAACAGTTTAAAAAATAAATGCATTTAAAATGTATATAACAAATCTAAATAATACACACACACACACACACACACACAGAATACAGTTTCTCTGAACTAATATCTGACCAACAGAAACTAAACATCTTCCAGTCACTACTCAGGGAATTATGACCAAATAAGAACATAATCGACAGGTAAATATGATAAGAGAAATTGCACATTAAGGCGAGACTTCATTATGAAACATGTTCCTCAGACTCACAACACACACATGTCGCGTGTAAATATCAACACGACGAGCTGTCAATCACCTTCACGAGGAAACCGCGCTGATCAACGGAGCTTTTACACTAAACAGAGTCTTCTTCCACCAGCACCGCATCCCTGTCGGCTGCACACCGCTCTGCTACAGGCAGACGTGCGAGTGACAGTCATTATTAGCCGTTTAATGTTGTAAAGAATCACTTTCAAGGCCGGTTTCTGAAACCGCTGCAGTTAGCATTAGCATTAGCATTGGCGCTCCGCTCGCGCTTTTAACGTGTATATTCCAGCACAGACACACAGAACACAACACACACGAACACACTCAAACACCCGCATTAAAGCACACTTCGTGACGCTTACAGTTAGAATCTGTCATTGTGTTAGTGCGGGTGTTATTGAGGCCTGTTAGCATCAGTGCTATCATGCTAACCGCTGCTCCACCTCATAAATGGCGCGACGCTCGCGCGCGCACTCCCTCTCTCTCACACACTCGCTCTCGGATGATCATCATCATCATCATCATCATCATGTCAACCTTACCGCACACATGAGCTCAAAACAGGCCGCTCAGTCTGTGTTTAGTCGTGTGTGTGTGTGTGTGTGTCAGCAGCCATTTTGCTCAGCACACAAAAACCGGTCCATTGGAGCGGATAAACGTGTCAGACGCGCGCATTTCTCAGTTTGTCTCGCGCATGTTTGTTTTGTTGTTGTGAGCTCATGTTTGCAGCAGTGTCTCTTAACAATGAGAAACACACGTCACTCATCGCTCACCCGCGGCGCGCTCCTGCAGTCCGTCAATGTTTTGTTTCGCGGGGTTCACGCGCGTCCGCGGCGCGCGCTGCTTCTGTCGCTCGTTTCTGTTGCTTTTCCTGCGTCACCCGGCTAACTTAACCCAGTCCATCACACAACTCACTCACTCAACCAGCACCAACTGACCCGCTGTGGTGATTTTAATGCTCAACTAGAAAAAAAAGTTTGAGACAAACTTTAAGTTGGCTTGAAAAAGCCAGACATGAGAGATTGATGAAGTTTAAAGTAGTTAGAAGTTTAAAGTAGTTTAAATTTTGATCGATAGATTAGTTAGAAAGAAAGAAAGATTCGTTAGAAAGAAAGAATAGTTAGAAAGAAAAAAAGAAGATAGATTATTTAGAAAGAAAGAAAAAATTGAAAGAAAGAAAGATTAGTTAGAAAGAAAGAAAGATTAGTTAGAAAGAAAAAGAAAGATTAGTTAGAAAGAAGGAATGAAATATTAGTTAGAAAGGAAAGAAAAAACAGTTAGAAAGAAAGAAAGATTAGTTAGAAAGAAAGATAGATAGATGAATTTAGTTTGAAAGAGAGATAGATTAGTTAGAAAGAAAGAAAGAAATATTAATTTGAAAGAAAGGAAGAAATATTAGTTTGAAAGAAAGAAAGAATAGTTAAAAAGAAAGAGATTAGTTAGTTAGAAAGAAAGAGATTAGTTAAAAACAGATTACTTTTTGTTAACACTTTGTAGTGTTATATAGTGTAGTGTAGTGTAGTGTAGTGTTGTGTAGTGTAGTGTTGTGTGGTGTAGTGTTGTGTAGTGTAGTGTTGTGTAGTGTTGTGTAGTGTTGTGTAGTGTTGTGTAGTGTAGTGTTGTGTAGTGTAGTGTAGTGTAGTGTAGTGTAGTGTTGTGTAGTGTAGTGTAGTGTTGTGTAGTGTAGTGTAGTGTAGTGTAGTGTTGTGTAGTGTAGTGTACTGTAGTGTTGTGTAGTGTAGTGTAGTGTAGTGTTGTGTAGTGTAGTGTAGTGTTGTGTAGTGTAGTGTTGTGTAGTGTAGTGTAGTGTTGTGTTGTGTAGTGTTGTGTAGTGTAGTGTTGTGTAGTGTAGTGTAGTGTAGTGTAGTGTTGTGTAGTGTTGTGTAGTGTAGTGTAGTGTTGTGTAGTGTTGTGTAGTGTAGTGTTGTGTACTGTTGTGTAGTGTAGTGTTGTGTAGTGTTGTGTAGTGTTGTGTAGTGTATTGTTGTGTAGTGTAGTGTTGTGTAGTGTTGTGTAGTGTAGTGTTGTGTTGTGTAGTGTTGTGTAGTGTAGTGTTGTGTAGTGTAGTGTTGTGTAGTGTTGTGTAGTGTTGTGTAGTGTTGTGTAGTGTAGTGTAGTGTTGTGTAGTGTAGTATAGTGTTGTGTAGTGTTGTGTTGTGTTGTGTAGTGTAGTGTTGTGTAGTGTTGTGTTGTGTAGTATAGTGTAGTGTAGTGTAGTGTTGTGTAGTGTAGTGTTGTGTAGTGTTGTGTAGTGTAGTGTTGTGTAGTGTAGTGTAGTGTAGTGTAGTGTAGTGTTGTGTAGTATAGTGTTGTGTAGTGTAGTGTAGTGTTGTGTAGTGTTGTGTTGTGTTGTGTAGTGTAGTGTTGTGTAGTGTTGTGTAGTGTAGTGTAGTGTAGTGTGGTGTTGTGTAGTGTTGTGTAGTGTAGTGTTGTGTAGTGTAGTGTTGTGTTGTGTAGTATAGTGTAGTGTAGTGTTGTGTAGTGTAGTGTTGTGTAGTGTAGTGTAGTGTAGTGTAGTGTTGTGTAGTGTTGTGTAGTGTAGTGTTGTGTAGTGTTGTGTAGTGTAGTGTAGTGTTGTGTAGTGTAGTGTTGTGTAGTGTAGTGTAGTGTAGTGTTGTGTAGTGTTGTGTAGTGTAGTGTAGTGTTGTGTAGTGTAGTGTAGTGTAGTGTAGTGTTGTGTTGTGTAGTGTAGTGTTGTGTAGTGTAGTGTTGTGTAGTGTTGTGTTGTGTAGTGTAGTGTTGTGTAGTGTTGTGTAGTGTTGTGTAGTGTTGTGTAGTGTAGTGTTGTGTAGTGTTGTGTTGTGTAGTATAGTGTTGTGTAGTGTAGTGTTGTGTAGTGTAGTGTAGTGTAGTGTTGTGTAGTGTTGTGTAGTGTAGTGTAGTGTTGTGTAGTGTTGTGTAGTGTTGTGTTGTGTTGTGTAGTGTTGTGTAGTGTAGTGTTGTGTTGTGTAGTGTAGTGTTGTGTAGTGTACTGTAGTGTTGTGTAGTGTTTTGTAGTGTAGTGTAGTGTAGTGTTGTGTAGTGTAGTGTTGTGTAGTGTAGTGTTGCGTAGTATAGTGTAGTGTTGTGTAGTGTAGTGTTGCGTAGTGTAGTGTAGTGTTGTGTAGTGTTGTGTTGTGTAGTATAGTGTAGTGTAGTGTAGTGTTGTGTAGTGTTGTGTAGTGTAGTGTAGTGTTGTGTAGTGTAGTGTAGTGTTGTGTAGTGTTGTGTAGTGTAGTGTAGTGTTGTGTAGTGTTGTGTAGTGTAGTGTAGTGTAGTGTAGTGTAGTGTTGTGTAGTGTTGTGTAGTGTAGTGTAGTGTTGTGTAGTGTAGTGTAGTGTAGTGTTTTGTAGTGTTCTGTAGTGTAGTGTAGTGTTGTGTAGTGTAGTGTAGTGTTGTGTAGTGTAGTGTTGTGTAGTGTTGTGTAGTGTTGTGTAGTGTAGTGTTGTGTAGTGTAGTGTAGTGTTGTGTAGTGTAGTGTAGTGTAGTGTAGTGTTGTGTAGTGTTGTGTAGTGTAGTGTTGTGTAGTGTAGTGTTGTGTAGTGTAGTGTAGTGTAGTGTTGTGTAGTGTAGTGTTGTGTAGTGTAGTGTAGTGTTGTGTAGTGTTGTGTAGTGTAGTGTTGTGTAGTGTTGTGTTGTGTAGTGTTGTGTTGTGTAGTGTAGTGTAGTGTTGTGTAGTGTAGTGTAGTGTAGTGTAGTGTTGTGTAGTGTAGTGTAGTGTTGTGTAGTGTAGTGTTGTGTAGTGTTGTGTAGTGTTGTGTAGTGTAGTGTTGTGTAGTGTAGTGTAGTGTTGTGTAGTGTAGTGTAGTGTAGTGTAGTGTTGTGTAGTGTTGTGTAGTGTAGTGTTGTGTAGTGTAGTGTTGTGTAGTGTAGTGTAGTGTAGTGTTGTGTAGTGTAGTGTTGTGTAGTGTAGTGTAGTGTTGTGTAGTGTTGTGTAGTGTAGTGTTGTGTAGTGTTGTGTTGTGTAGTGTTGTGTTGTGTAGTGTAGTGTTGTGTAGTGTAGTGTAGTGTTGTGTAGTGTTGTGTAGTGTAGTGTTGTGTAGTGTTGTGTTGTGTTGTGTAGTGTTGTGTTGTGTAGTGTAGTGTTGTGTAGTGTAGTGTAGTGTTGTGTAGTGTTGTGTAGTGTAGTGTTGTGTAGTGTTGTGTAGTGTAGTGTTGTGTAGTGTAGTGTAGTGTTGTGTAGTGTAGTGTTGTGTAGTGTAGTGTAGTGTAGTGTAGTGTTGTGTAGTGTTGTGTAGTATAGTGTAGTGGTGTGTAGTGTTGTGTAGTGTTGTGTAGTGTAGTGTTGCGTAGTATAGTGTAGTGTTGTGTAGTGTAGTGTTGTGTAGTGTTGCGTAGTGTAGTGTAGTGTAGTGTTGTGTTGTGTAGTATAGTGTAGTGTAGTGTAGTGTTGTGTTGTGTAGTGTTGTGTAGTGTAGTGTAGTGTTGTGTAGTGTTGTGTAGTGTAGTGTAGTGTAGTGTTGTGTAGTGTAGTGTAGTGTTGTGTAGTGTTGTGTAGTGTAGTGTAGTGTTGTGTAGTGTAGTGTAGTGTAGTGTTTTGTAGTGTTCTGTAGTGTAGTGTAGTGTTGTGTAGTGTAGTGTAGTGTTGTGTAGTGTAGTGTTGTGTAGTGTTGTGTAGTGTTGTGTAGTGTAGTGTTGTGTAGTGTAGTGTAGTGTTGTGTAGTGTAGTGTAGTGTTGTGTAGTGTTGTGTAGTGTTGTGTAGTGTAGTGTTGTGTAGTGTAGTGTAGTGTAGTGTTGTGTAGTGTAGTGTTGTGTAGTGTAGTGTAGTGTTGTGTAGTGTTGTGTAGTGTAGTGTTGTGTAGTGTTGTGTTGTGTAGTGTAGTGTTGTGTTGTGTAGTGTAGTGTTGTGTAGTGTAGTGTTGTGTAGTGTAGTGTTGTGTTGTGTAGTGTAGTGTTGTGTAGTGTAGTGTTGTGTAGTGTAGTGTAGTGTAGTGTTGTGTAGTGTTGTGTAGTATAGTGTAGTGGTGTGTAGTGTTGTGTAGTGTAGTGTTGTGTAGTGTAGTGTTGTGTAGTGTAGTGTTGTGTAGTGTAGTGTTGTGTAGTGTTGTGTAGTGTAGTGTAGTGTAGTGTTGTGTAGTGTAGTGTTGTGTTGTGTTGTGTTGTGTAGTGTAGTGTAGTGTAGTGTTGTGTAGTGTAGTGTAGTGTTGTGTAGTGTTGTGTAGTGGTGTGTAGTGTTGTGTAGTGTAGTGTAGTGTTGTGTAGTGTAGTGTAGTGTTGTGTAGTGTAGTGTTGTGTAGTGTAGTGTTGTGTAGTGTAGTGTAGTGTTGTGTAGTGTAGTGTAGTGTTGTGTAGTGTAGTGTAGTGTAGTGTTGTGTAGTGTAGTGTTGTGTAGTGTTGTGTAGTGTGGTGTAGTGTTGTGTAGTGTAGTGAAGTGTGGTGTGGTGTGGTGTTGTGTAGTGTAGTGTAGTGTAGTGTAGTGTTGTGTAGTGTTGTGTAGTGTTGTGTAGTGTAGTGTTGTGTAGTGTAGTGTAGTGTTGTGTAGTGTTGTGTAGTGTTGTGTAGTGGTATGTTGTGTAGTGTTGTGTTGTGTTATGTGTAGTGTAGTGTAGTATTGTGTTGTGTAGTGTTGTGTAGTGTTGTGGTGTTGTGTAGTGTAGTGTAGTGTAGTGTAGTGTAGTGTAGTGTAGTGTAGTGTAGTGTTGTGTTGTGTTGTGTTGTGTAGTGTTGTGTAGTGTAGTGGTATGTAGTGTAGTGTAGTGTTGTGTAGTGGTGTAGTGTAGTGTACTGTAGTGTTGTGTTGTGTAGTGTAGTGTGTGTAGTGGTGTTGTGTAGTGTAGTGTAGTGTAGTGTAGTGTAGTGTAGTGTAGTGTTGTGTAGTGTTGTGTTGTGTTGTGTTAAAGTTAGTTAGACAGAAAGATAGATTAGTTAGAAAGAAAGAAAGAAAGATGGATTAGTTAGAAAGAAAGAGAGAAAGATGGATGGATTAGTTAGAAAGAAAAAAAGATTAGTTAGTTAAAAAGAAAGAAAGAAAGAAAGATAGATGGATTAGTAAGAAAGAAAGAAAGAAAGATGGATTAGTTAGAAAGAAAGAAAGAAAGAAAGAAAGAAAGAAAGAAAGAAAGAAAGATGGATTAGTTAGAAAGAAGAAAGATAGATGGATTAGTTGGAAAGAAAGAAAGATGGATTAGTAAGAAAGAAAGATGGATTAGTTAGAAAGAAAGATTAGTTAGTTAGAAAGAAAGAAAGAAAGAAAGAAAGAAAGAAAGAAAGAAAGAAAGAAAGAAAGAAAGAAAGAAAGAAAGATGGATTAGTTAGAAAGAAAGAAAGATGGATTAGTTAGAAAGAAAAAAGAAAGATGGATTAGTTAGAAAGAAAGAAAGATGGATTAGTTAGAAAGAAAGAAAGAAAGATGGATTAGTTGGAAAGAAAGAAAGATGGATTAGTTAGAAGAAAGAAAGAAAGAAAGAAAGAAAGAAAGAAAGAAAGAAAGAAAGAAAGAAAGACAAGAAAGAAAGAAATATGGATTAGTTAGAAAGAAAGAAAGAACGAAAGAAAGTAAGATTATTTAGTTAGACAGAACGATGGATTAGTTAGAAAGAAAGAAAGATGGATTAGTTAGAAAGAAAGAAAGATGGATTAGTTAGAAAGAAAGAAAGAAATAAAGAAAGAAAGATGGATTAGTTAGAAAGAAAGAAAGAACAAAAGAAAGAAAGATTAGTTAGTTAGAAAGAAAGAAGGATTAGTTAGAAAGAAAGAAAGAAAGATGGATTAGTTAGAAAGAAAGAAAGATGAATTAGATAGATATAGTTTGAAAATAGATAGATAGATATAGTTTGAAGATAGATAGATAGATATAGTTTGTAGATAGATAGATAGATAGATAGATAGATAGATAGATAGATATAGTTTGAAGATAGATAGATAGATATAGTTTGTAGATAGATAGATAGATAGATAGATAGATAGATAGATAGATAGATAGATATAGTTTGAAGATGATAGATAGATAGATAGATAGATAGATAGATATAGTTTATTGATAGATAGATAGATAGATAGATAGATAGATAGATAGATAGATAGATAGATAGATAGATATAGTTTGAAGATAGATAGATAGATAGATAGATAGATAGATAGATAGATAGATAGATAGATAGATAGATATAGTTTGAAGATAGATAGATAGATAGATAGATAGATAGATAGATAGATATAGTTTGAAGATAGATAGATAGATAGATAGATAGATAGATAGATAGATAGATATAGTTTGAAGATAGATAGATAGATAGATAGATAGATAGATATAGTTTGCAGATAGATAGATAGATAGATAGATAGATAGATAGATAGATAGATAGATAGATAGATAGATAGATAGATAGATAGATAGATAGAGTTTATAGATAGATAGATAGATAGATAGATATAGTTTATAGATAGATAGATAGATAGATAGATAGATATAGTTTGAAGATAGATAGATAGATAGATAGATAGATAGATAGATAGATAGATAGATAGATAGATAGATAGATAGATAGATAGATAGATAGATAGATAGATACAGTTTATAGATAGATAGATAGATAGATAGATAGATATAGTTTATAGATAGATAGATATATAGATAGATATAGTTTGAAGATAGATAGATAGATAGATAGATAGATATAGTTTGAAGATAGATAGATAGATAGATAGATAGATAGATAGATAGATAGATAGATAGATAGATTGCATAAAGCTTAGAGTTTCAATGGCTTCTAGCACTTTAAGTGAAACAGTTAAAAACAGTCATGGACCTTTGGTCAATGGAAGTCAATGGGAATTTTATGATTTTTAATATTAATTTTTAAGAAAACTGAAACTCAAATCAGTCTGAAAAGATATAGCACACTAAGTCAGACCAGTCTGAAGGTCTGACCCGAGTTTGGAGTTTGTAGAGTTAAAGCTCTAGGAGGAGATAGAGTCAGAAATTTAGGTAAGAAGAATAATAATAATAATAATAATAATAAGTTTAAATAGGATTTCAGTAAGTTGGCTTTTCCAAGCCAACTTAATAACTAGAAAAAAAAGTTTGAGACAAACTTTAAGTTGGCTTGAAAAAGCCAGACATGAGAGATTGATGAAGTTTAAAGTAGTTAGAAGTTTAAGTAGTTTAAATTTTGATCGATAGATTAGTTAGAAAGAAAGAAAGATTCGTTAGAAAGAAAGAATAGTTAGAAAGAAAAAAAGAAGATAGATTATTTAGAAAGAAAGAAAAAATTGAAAGAAAGAAAGATTAGTTAGAAAGAAAGAAAGATTAGTTAGAAAGAAAAAGAAAGATTAGTTAGAAAGAAGGAATGAAATAATAGTTAGAAAGAAAGAAAGATTAGTTAGAAAGAAAGATAGATAGATGAATTTAGTTTGAAAGACAGATAGATTAGTTAGAAAGAAAGAAAGAAAGAAATATTAATTTGAAAGAAAGGAAGAAATATTAGTTTGAAAGAAAGAAAGAATAGTTAAAAAGAAAGAGATTAGTTAGTTAGAAAGAAAGAGATTAGTTAAAAACAGATTACTTTTTGTTAACACTTTGTAGTGTTATATAGTGTAGTGTAGTGTAGTGTTGTGTAGTGTAGTGTTGTGTGGTGTAGTGTTGTGTAGTGTAGTGTTGTGTAGTGTTGTGTAGTGTAGTGTAGTGTAGTGTAGTGTTGTGTAGTGTAGTGTAGTGTAGTGTTGTGTAGTGTAGTGTTGTGTAGTGTTGTGTAGTGTAGTGTAGTGTGTGTAGTGTAGTGTTGTGTAGTGTAGTGTTGTGTTGTGTAGTGTTGTGTAGTGTTGTGTAGTGTAGTGTAGTGTAGTGTAGTGTAGTGTAGTGTTGTGTAGTGTTGTGTAGTGTAGTGTTGTGTAGTGTAGTGTAGTGTAGTGTTGTGTAGTGTTGTGTAGTGTTGTGTAGTGTAGTGTTGTGTAGTGTAGTGTTGTGTAGTGTTGTGTAGTGTAGTGTTGTGTAGTGTTGTGTAGTGTAGTGTTGTGTAGTGTTGTGTAGTGTTGTGTAGTGTTGTGTAGTGTAGTGTTGTGTAGTGTAGTATAGTGTTGTGTAGTGTTGTGTTGTGTTGTGTAGTGTTGTGTTGTGTAGTGTAGTGTTGTGTTGTGTAGTATAGTGTAGTGTAGTGTAGTGTTGTGTAGTGTAGTGTTGTGTAGTGTTGTGTAGTGTAGTGTTGTGTAGTGTTGTGTAGTGTAGTGTAGTGTTGTGTAGTGTAGTGTTGTGTAGTATAGTGTTGTGTAGTGTAGTGTAGTGTAGTGTTGTGTAGTGTTGTGTAGTGTGTAGTGTAGTGTAGTGTTGTGTAGTGTTGTGTAGTGTTGTGTTGTGTAGTGTTGTGTAGTGTAGTGTAGTGTAGTGTGGTGTTGTGTAGTGTTGTGTAGTGTAGTGTTGTGTAGTGTAGTGTTGTGTAGTGTAGTGTAGTGTTGTGTTGTGTAGTATAGTGTTGTGTAGTGTAGTGTTGTGTAGTGTAGTGTAGTGTAGTGTTGTGTTGTGTAGTGTTGTGTTGTGTAGTGTAGTGTAGTGTTGTGTAGTGTTGTGTAGTGTAGTGTTGTGTAGTGTAGTGTAGTGTTGTGTTGTGTAGTGTAGTGTAGTGTAGTGTAGTGTTGTGTAGTGTAGTGTTGTGTAGTGTTGTGTTGTGTTGTGTAGTGTAGTGTAGTGTTGTGTAGTGTTGTGTAGTGTTGTGTAGTGTTGTGTAGTGTAGTGTTGTGTAGTGTTGTGTTGTGTAGTATAGTGTTGTGTAGTGTTGTGTAGTGTAGTGTAGTGTAGTGTTGTGTAGTGTAGTGTAGTGTAGTGTTGTGTAGTGTTGTGTTGTGTTGTGTTGTGTAGTGTTGTGTAGTGTAGTGTTGTGTAGTGTAGTGTTGTGTAGTGTACTGTAGTGTTGTGTAGTGTTGTGTAGTGTTGTGTAGTGTTGTGTTGTGTTGTGTAGTGTTGTGTAGTGTAGTGTTGTGTAGTGTAGTGTTGTGTAGTGTACTGTAGTGTTGTGTAGTGTAGTGTTGTGTAGTGTTGCGTAGTGTAGTGTAGTGTTGTGTAGTGTTGTGTTGTGTAGTATAGTGTTGTGTAGTGTTGTGTAGTGTTGTGTTGTGTTGTGTAGTGTTGTGTAGTGTAGTGTTGTGTAGTGTAGTGTTGTGTAGTGTACTGTAGTGTTGTGTAGTGTAGTGTAGTGTAGTGTAGTGTTGTGTAGTGTTGTGTAGTGTAGTGTTGCGTAGTATAGTGTAGTGTTGTGTAGTGTAGTGTTGTGTAGTGTTGCGTAGTGTAGTGTAGTGTTGTGTAGTGTTGTGTAGTATAGTGTAGTGTAGTGTAGTGTTGTGTAGTGTTGTGTAGTGTAGTGTTGTGTAGTGTAGTGTAGTGTAGTGTTGTGTAGTGTTGTGTAGTGTAGTGTAGTGTTGTGTAGTGTAGTGTAGTGTAGTGTTGTGTAGTGTAGTGTTGTGTAGTGTAGTGTAGTGTTGTGTAGTGTAGTGTGGTGTTGTGTAGTGTTGTGTAGTGTAGTGTTGTGTAGTGTTGTGTAGTGTAGTGTTGTGTAGTGTAGTGTAGTGTTGTGTAGTGTAGTGTAGTGTTGTGTAGTGTTGTGTAGTGTAGTGTTGTGTAGTGTAGTGTTGTGTAGTGTAGTGTAGTGTTGTGTAGTGTAGTGTTGTGTAGTGTAGTGTAGTGTTGTGTAGTGTAGTGTGGTGTTGTGTAGTGTTGTGTAGTGTAGTGTTGTGTAGTGTAGTGTTGTGTAGTGTAGTGTTGTGTTGTGTAGTATAGTGTAGTGTAGTGTTGTGTAGTGTAGTGTTGTGTAGTGTAGTGTAGTGTAGTGTAGTGTTGTGTAGTGTAGTGTAGTGTGTGTAGTGTAGTGTTGTGTAGTGTTGTGTAGTGTAGTGTTGTGTAGTGTAGTGTAGTGTAGTGTAGTGTAGTGTTGTGTAGTGTTGTGTAGTGTAGTGTTGTGTAGTGTAGTGTAGTGTTGTGTAGTGTTGTGTAGTGTTGTGTAGTGTAGTGTTGTGTAGTGTTGTGTTGTGTTGTGTAGTGTAGTGTAGTGTAGTGTTGTGTAGTGTTGTGTAGTGTTGTGTAGTGTAGTGTTGTGTAGTGTTGTGTTGTGTAGTATAGTGTTGTGTAGTGTAGTGTTGTGTAGTGTAGTGTTGTGTAGTGTAGTGTAGTGTTGTGTAGTGTTGTGTTGTGTTGTGTAGTGTTGTGTAGTGTACTGTAGTGTTGTGTAGTGTTGTGTAGTGTAGTGTTGTGTAGTGTAGTGTAGTGTAGTGTTGTGTAGTGTTGTGTAGTGTAGTGTAGTGTTGTGTAGTGTTGTGTAGTGTAGTGTTGTGTTGTGTAGTGTTGTGTAGTGTAGTGTTGTGTAGTGTAGGTGTTGTGTAGTGTTGTGTAGTGTAGTGTAGTGTTGTGTAGTGTAGTGTAGTGTAGTGTTGTGTAGTGTAGTGTTGTGTTGTGTAGTGTAGTGTTGTGTAGTGTAGTGTAGTGTAGTGTTGTGTAGTGTTGTGTAGTATAGTGTAGTGGTGTGTAGTGTTGTGTAGTGGTGTGTAGGTTGTGTAGTGTAGTGTTGTGTTGTGTTGTGTAGTGTAGTGTAGTGTAGTGTAGTGTTGTGTAGTGTTGTGTAGTGTTGTGTTGTGTAGTGTAGTGTAGTGTAGTGTAGTGTAGTGTTGTGTAGTGTAGTGTTGTGTTGTAGTAGTGTAGTGTTGTGTAGTGTAGTGTCAGTGTAGTGTTGTGTAGTGGTGTGTAGTGTTGTGTAGTGTAGTGTTGTGTTGTGTTGTGTAGTGTAGTGTAGTGTTGTGTAGTGTAGTGTTGTGTAGTGTAGTGTTGTGTAGTGTAGTGTAGTGTAGTGTAGTGTTGTGTAGTGTAGTGTAGTGTTGTGTAGTGTAGTGTAGTGTTGTGTAGTGTAGTGTTGTGTAGTGTTGTGTAGTGTGGTGTAGTGTTGTGTAGTGTAGTGTTGTGTAGTGTTGTGTAGTGTGGTGTAGTGTTGTGTAGTGTAGTGTAGTGTAGTGTGGTGTGGTGTGGTGTAGTGTTGTGTAGTGTAGTGTAGTGTAGTGTAGTGTAGTGTTGTGTAGTGTTGTGTAGTGTTGTGTAGTGTAGTGTTGTGTAGTGTAGTGTTGTGTAGTGTTGTGTAGTGTTGTGTAGTGGTATGTTGTGTAGTGTTGTGTTGTGTTATGTGTAGTGTAGTGTAGTGTAGTATTGTGTTGTGTAGTGTTGTGGTGTTGTGTAGTGTAGTGTAGTGTAGTGTAGTGTAGTGTTGTGTAGTGTAGTGTTGTGTAGTGTAGTGTTGTGTTGTGTTGTGTAGTGTAGTGGTATGTAGTGTAGTGTAGTGGTGTGTTGTGGTGTAGTGTAGTGTACTGTAGTGTTGTGTTGTGTAGTGTAGTGTTGTGTAGTGGTGTTGTGTAGTGTTGTGTAGTGTAGTGTACTGTAGTGTTGTGTTGTGTAGTGTTGTGTAGTGTAGTGGTATGTAGTGTAGTGTAGTGGTGTGTAGTGGTGTAGTGTAGTGTACTGTAGTGTAGTGTTGTGTAGTGTAGTGTAGTGTAGTGTAGTGTTGTGTAGTGTTGTGTTGTGTTGTGTTAAAGTTAGTTAGACAGAAAGATAGATTAGTTAGAAAGAAAGAAAGAAAGATGGATTAGTTAGAAAGAAAGAGAGAAAGATGGATGGATTAGTTAGAAAGAAAAAAAGATTAGTTAGTTAAAAAGAAAGAAAGAAAGAAAGATAGATGGATTAGTAAGAAAGAAAGAAAGAAAGATGGATTAGTTAGAAAGAAAGAAAGAAAGAAAGAAAGAAAGAAAGAAAGAAAGAAAGAAAGAAAGATGGATTAGTTAGAAAGAAAGAAAGATAGATGGATTAGTTGGAAAGAAAGAAAGATGGATTAGTTAGAAAGAAAGATTAGTTAGTTAGAAAGAAAGAAAGAAAGAAAGAAAGAAAGAAAGAAAGAAAGAAAGAAAGAAAGAAAGAAAGAAAGAAAGAAAGAAAGATGGATTAGTTAGAAAGAAAGAAAGATGGATTAGTTAGAAAGAAAAAAGAAAGATGGATTAGTTAGAAAGAAAGAAAGATGGATTAGTTAGAAAGAAAGAAAGAAAGATGGATTAGTTGGAAAGATAGAAAGATGGATTAGTTAGAAAGAAAGAAAGAAAGAAAGAAAGAAAGAAAGAAAGAAAGAAAGAAAGAAATATGGATTAGTTAGAAAGAAAGAAAGAACGAAAGAAAGTAAGATTATTTAGTTAGACAGAACGATGGATTAGTTAGAAAGAAAGAAAGATGGATTAGTTAGAAAGAAAGAAAGATGGATTAGTTAGAAAGAAAGAAAGAAATAAAGAAAGAAAGATGGATTAGTTAGAAAGAAAGAAAGAACAAAAGAAAGAAAGATTAGTTAGTTAGAAAGAAAGAAGGATTAGTTAGAAAGAAAGAAAGAAAGATGGATTAGTTAGAAAGAAAGAAAGATGAATTAGATAGATATAGTTTGAAAATAGATAGATAGATATAGTTTGAAGATAGATAGATAGATATAGTTTGTAGATAGATAGATAGATAGATAGATAGATATAGTTTGAAGATAGATAGATAGATATAGTTTGTAGATATATAGATAGATAGATAGATAGATAGATAGATAGATAGATAGATAGATAGATAGATAGATATAGTTTGAAGATGATAGATAGTTAGATAGATAGATAGATAGATAGATAGATAGATATAGTTTATTGATAGATAGATAGATAGATAGATAGATAGATAGATATAGTTTGAGTAGATAGATAGATAGATAGATAGATAGATAGATAGATAGATAGATATAGTTTGAAGATAGATAGATAGATAGATAGATATAGTTTGAAGATAGATAGATAGATAGATAGATAGATAGATAGATAGATAGATAGATAGATAGATAGATAGATAGATAGATATAGTTTGAAGATAGATAGATAGATAGATAGATAGATAGATAGATAGATAGATAGATAGATAGATAGATAGATAGATAGATAGATAGATGATAGATATAGTTTGCAGATAGATAGATAGATAGATAGATAGATAGATTAGATAGATAGATAGATAGATAGATAGATAGATAGAGTTTATAGATAGATAGATAGATAGATAGATAGATATAGTTTATAGATAGATAGATAGATAGATAGATAGATATAGTTTGAAGATAGATAGATAGATAGATAGATAGATAGATAGTTTATAGATAGATAGATAGATAGATAGATAGATAGATAGATATAGTTTATAGATAGATAGATATATAGATAGATATAGTTTGAAGATAGATAGATAGATAGATAGATAGATAGATAGATAGATAGATAGATAGATAGATATAGTTTGAAGATAGATAGATAGATAGATAGATAGATAGATAGATAGATAGATAGATAGATAGATAGATAGATAGATAGATAGATAGATTGCATAAAGCTTAATTGAGTTTCAATGGCTTCTAGCACTTTAAGTGAAACAGTTAAAACAGTCATGGACCTTTGGTCAATGGAAGTCAATGGGAATTTTATGATTTTTAATATTAATTTTTAAGAAAACTGAAACTCAAATCAGTCTGAAAAGATATAGCACACTAAGTCAGACCAGTCTGAAGGTCTGACCCGAGTTTGGAGTTTGCTAGAGTTAAAGCTCTAGGAGGAGATAGAGTCAGAAATTTAGGTAAGAAGAATAATAATAATAACTAGAACGTACATTTCCAGAAGAAAATGTGAATGGTGCTTGCAGTGGCAAAACTCGACACTCGGTTGCTAGAGTGTGGGTACATGATTGCATACGAGCCAAAAACCATGTTTGTACGATGTTCTGGTGGTGATATATATATAATAT